>JAARMF010000299.1:0-25686 GCA_022844705.1 Toxascaris leonina
GGTGGCGGTGAACGGGTCAGTGGACATTGGAGAGGTAACCCACTGCGAGCGAAGCGCGACCGACGTTCGACGGTAGCGGTCTAGGCGTCAAGCTGACCGATAACGTTGGCGCACAAGGGAGGCAGCAAAATCGGACGACAGCGAGCGACAAAGGACGCACGGCTTATTGTGATAACCCTTTTCTTTCTTTGTTTCTGATCTTTGGAGAGTCAGTAAATACTGCTGACTTCTTCTCAAAAAAGGGAAGAATTCTTCACAATTGCCATCGAAGATCTGATCGCACCGCTCCGATATGAGATTGCGTGAATCATCATCGAGAAGGTCCGCTGAATTTGCAGAGGCTATTTTAGCTGTTCTTGCATGAATATGCAGCAAGAATTGAACACATTGAACACATTGAACAGCTGTGATTTCATCGATTTCGTCGTTGTCTCAATCGATGCAACTGGCAATTTTTTCCATCTTTCTCGATCCTGAACTCGCCGCATCCAAGCAGTGCCATGTAGGCGTCGAAACCCCATCTTGTCGGCAGTCTGCCGCGCTCTTGCTTTCCATATTGCTGTAGCCAGTAGTACATCGCCTGGTGGCCGGTCTGCTGACGACGTAGATTTCGGTTATTCGGAGTTTCCTTCTCCTGGCCTTTCTTCCACGAAGTACCTGCAAGGCAGCAGGGGCTGCGATCTTTTTCGGCGGATCGTAACCGCCGTGTTGCGAAGCCGGCATTGGGCAACGTGACCATTCTTTAAGTGTTGGCGTGCCACAGCCAACCCCAGTCACACCCTGATGAATTTCGCCGTCAGTTGGTTCATGCCTGCTTATTCAGCATATTCGCAGGCGACCGTCATATCTGAGGGACCTTTCACGACCCTTCACCGCATCGAGCTGAGCGGAAGGAAACACGATCGCTCAGCAACCGCCCAACGACACCGACAACCATGCAGCAAGAATATAAGCTGAATTTTGGCAATAGCACACCGCCGTTTTGGAGGACTTCTTCCGCTGTCTGTCTCAACGGGATTGCTAGGGAGACTGTCTGGTTTGCACAGATAGTCAACAGCAGGCCGCTCGGCGAGGTACGGTATTGCAGACCTGCAGTATCTTTTCTTCAGTCAGCCGGCAGCAACGTTTTTTCTCATGATTTGCGAACACTCTTCGATACGGGCAAATTACTGGCAACAGTTGACATACCTTGAACGGTGAAATTCAGCCAGAGGAAGTGGCGAGACGGACTCCAGAGGTTCCTTTAAAAGAATCATTTTTCCCAAGCAGCTTTGACGAGCATTTGAAACAGAGCGCTTGCGAGGATATGACAAAGCAATCAAAAATCTTTTCATTTTCGTGCTGTGGAGATGAGGTTCAAACTATTCTCTTAACGCAGGAACGGTGAATAAACCCACTAAGTAGCCCTAGCGACCTTCTAACGTGATATTTTGGCACCATATCGTATTGTACTCTCCTTCGAAATAGGGAGATATCTGATGTGATGATAGCTTTTGCACTTTTTATTTTTGTTTGCTTCAACCGATGGCTTATTTTCCTTATTNNNGCTTCAACCGATGGCTTATTTTCCTTATTTCATATTTAAATTTGTATTTTGACACTCATATTTGAGTTGCATGGGAAATTTTGATTGTTTAAATATATTGAAGAGAAAATGCAGGCTTTCAGGATGCTTTCCATAAGGAAGGAATAGCGGAGTTATATTCAGGAATAGCAACGGGCGTATATTTGTAAACAGTAACGTCTCAATAAATGTCCATGTGAGATAGCGGTGGAAGTAAATGCGCAGTGTCAGTTCGTGAGAAACTCAGGAATGTTTGCGCAATCAAAAACGTATAATATGTGCGGATATATCGAAATAAAGGTTATGGTCCCCTTCGTATACTTTGCAGGACGTTTGTTTCGCGTGCACGTCTGGATTCAGCGTAGGCGATGTATCCTTCACTCGCTTTTCGACTTTCTAAAACCGTTTTGTAATGACTGCTTTTGTGACTACTTTTCAGCGGTCATAGCTTGCGCTATCGCAGTTTAAAGTCGTCATGCGTTAATTGACTTAAGCTGACCTATGCAGGAATGTTCTTTTTAGCTGGTGTGGTTGGTTCTGTCGAGCGCACGAGTTTCTCAAATTTGGGCGCAGCAAGCTTTCAAGGCATTGTGTCATCACTAGGTAAGTCGGAATGCGATATCAATTGAAGAAAAATCTGACCGGTTATGGTTGAGCGATACCGCAGAAAAACTTTTTTAAGCGGTGTGTGTATAATGCAAATGCAAAAACATACACACATATATGAGAGCATTCAGAGGGTGATAAGACGTCCACTTGCTCGCCATTATTCAACGAAATACGCCAAACGCATAAATTGCTTCACATTCTACAATTGCATGTAAAACCCGCTGTTTGTTTAGCTTGCTTTGTATTAATAAGGTTCTTTAGTACCTCACTTATTCCCTCTATGGTGTTGATCACTGCATGCCCGATTGTAACTGGGCTTCGAGCAGATTGTAGCTTCGTCTCCATCATCAGGACGAAACCATGGAGTAATTTCGGACCCTCAAGCAGAAAAGCAGTGAATCGATCTGTCGGTGTCCGGGCGAGAGGACGCGAGATAATATTTTGACTTTCACGTAATCTCACAACTTTCCTTTAGCGAAAGTCGGAGCGATAAAAACCTCAGTTTATTCACCCGTCTTGCTTTCAGTTTTAGCATTAAAGTTTTCTGAACGGAGTAAGGGCATCGGAGAGTGTTCATTTCATTTCCTCGCCTTGAAAGGTTCAACACTGTTTAACTTTGAGGACTTTTTTTTTCGTTCTGCTTAGATTTTTTCGGTCGAAAGCTGTATATTCCTGCGGTTCTATTTAGCCGGAAATTTTTAACCGCGTGCACTTGCACTGTTAATGCATTGAGCTCGCCTCATCGGAAGGAGTGTTAGGTTACGTTCATTAATTTTGGAAATTCGTGTCTTTTTCATTGACATTCCTTTGAACTCTTTTCGGTGTGTGATGGTTACATCGGAAGAAATCTTCCACCATTCCCGTTAATCTCATTCCAACAAGATTTTATCTATTAGCAGAGTGTTGATTTNNNGCTTTTTAAAAGCGTCGTTGTTTCGCTTTGCAATCTCATTATCAAAAAAGTTTGAGCTCAGTCCTCTTATTTGCAGAAGTTGGAGTTTGTCCATGCGCTAGGAAGTGTTGGAGAATCGTTATTATGGTCTCTTCATATATCTTCTAGTCATAAGTGGTAGTGCATTAACAGATCTGCCTCGGTAGTTTAAACAGTTGTCCTCCAAAAGCTCAAAGATTCGCAGCTTTTAATAGTTCAGTGAATGAAGTTTCTTGTTGAAAGCAAGCTTACCAGAAAAATTCGAAATATTTCCCTATGAATGACCTAGAATGTGATGTTTATTGATTGGTGTTTCAGAAATGGCGTCGCGGTGGAATTTCTCGAGTCGCAGGTCAGTACTTCTCTCGCATTCGTCTTTACATTTCGATTCGTTTCGTTTAAGCTGTGGAGAGTAGGTATTTTCGCCAGCCTTCGCAGGCTTTCCAATTTTAATTAAGGCCCCGGTGGGAAACTGATCCTTGTTAGAATACAATAGAGTGGGCTTGATCAATGAGGACTTTATTTCAGATAACAGTCCGAAGCTCTTCCTCAGGTTCATGAACTATACAGAACTGTTCCACACAGCTGATGTTCTGCTATCGTGGTTTATTTGAGCTTGCTATCATAAATTCTGGACTTCTGGCTTGTCGGAATAAAGGGATCCCGCCCTATTTTGCTTACTGAATACACATGTTTCAAAGCAGGCATGGGGGCCCCAAAATTTTTTTGCGTCCTGGAGGACTGTTCAAGTTTTCGCGCATAGAAAGTTGAGGTTGATGAATTCATGCAACTCGCATTGGCGTACCATGCAGCAAAAATTGTTCACATTCCAGTGAAATGAAACCTCCTTGTAAATTCCATCAGTCAGTTCGAATGTGAACGAATGACAAAATTGTAAGTCAGCTTGGATGTTGTCCCTGCAATTTCGCTGCTCGGCGACATTTGCTGGATGCGATTTGTTGGACAGGTGGAAGGAGTAATTCGCTAAAAATTTTTTTATGCCAGGTGCCGTCGGAAAAGTTCACCGGAGTGAAATAGGAAAAGGATGTTTTCATAGCTTCGCTTCTTTGAGATTTTATGGAAGCTAGCGACCGCTATCAGTAGCCTTTCGCATGTTAACTGCTTTGACACTTTATTACAGGAAGATGTCACACACTAGTAGGCTTCAATTTGCTGTGTTTCTTAACTTTATTAAAGGAGTGGCCTCATTTTGTACTAATTTGTCACGAGAACTAATAGGCGAGATAATGACACCGAAACTGAGGTGAGGTGATGGAGGTGTGATGCATGAATCGCAGCGAGATCATTATGTAATGTTCTATCGTTTTGGCAGCCAGTGATTTCACTTTTATTCTTGTTATCGTACTCTGTCACATTAATTAGTGGAGTAGAAATAGACGACTTTGGCTGAGAAGTCTTTTTGAGGCTGGATGACTTGGAGAGAACCCTCCTCCTGACTTCGCTCAAACGTTGGTGTTCAGTTGCTGTATTTTAAATTTTAGGATCTTCCAGCTATTCTGCAATATCTCAATGTTGATGTTTGTTTGTAGACGATATCGAGATGTTGAAAAGTATCATGAGCCACCCAGTGACTTGGTCCGCTTGGGACGCGAAGGAAATGTGAATATCGACCGCTACAATCTCCTTCGTCCACCCACGCCTTCAGTAAGACGATCCGATTTCCCAACTACTCCTCAGCTGGCAACGCCGAATTTTTCCAGTAAGTTGGATTTTTCTTTTTTTTCCTAATTATATGTGCGAGATGGTACACTCATGGGGGCAGAAGAAAAAGTCCAATGTAATTCCGGTGCATTCGGTCTCAAAATTTGCGATATTCCGTTGCCCTGCAGAAGGCCTTAACTCTCTGGGATCTACTCTCAAATTGATGTGACAATGCTAACATGGTGGTCGTGGGTATGCTATCTGTTATGAGGAGCAACATAACGGATAGATATTGAATTGCGACAGAAAAGCTCGTTTCACCCACTTTAGTTGTGGCTTAATTCAACTATCATTGTCATATGCCACCAATGCTGAAGGAAGGAGTGCTTGCACTGCTGAAATTATATGAGATTTGGAAAGGAGCGAAACAGAGAAATAAGGAAAGCAGGTAAACAACTCGACAGCAGTAAGGTAAGGCTGTCGCCTGGTACAGAAAAGATCAGTTCTGAACTGTGCATGTGCGTGTGCAAAAAATCTGCATCAGAAGCAAGAAGGCGTCGATCGGTTGAAGTATGCAAGAAGAGGCCATACGAAAACGCACCGAACAAAAGTACTAGGAAGGAGGGACATGCAATCATGCGAGATGAGACGTAGCATGCGAGTTGTTGCGCTAGAAGTGAAGAAGAACGGTGGTTGTATATGAAGAGATTGCTTCGCAAATTGCACCGTTTTCATAAAGACAATTTCACGCCAGTGTATTTTTTGGTTTTAAGATATCAGGTGATTAAAACGCACACTGTACTCTGCACATACAAGTCCTTAATTGGCTCGATAAAAGTATGCATCAAGCCGCCGGCAGAAGAGAGCATGATTCACATTCATCACTGTAGTCTTCCATCAAGATACCGGCATTAGCAAGAGTGACTTCCCGCGTCGAGTCTGGCGTGAAGGTTCGACACAAAGGTATTTAATCGGAAAGAACTGCCATGACGACACAATCAGATATCAAAGCGAGTCCAACAGTTGTTTTAACCTCTGACAGCAAGAGTAGCGATTGCATTACTCAGAGACACTGGGATGTTTTTTCCTCCAATGGTCATGCTATAATTTGAACGTAGCACGCCGTCGAGAACGGTTTCATGATGCACACTCCCACTTCGGCATACAATGAAGTCCACTGGATATACATCGAGTAGGGAGATCAATCGGATGAAATAATGGAGAGCGTTAGAGCGCTGAAATGATGGACTCCTTCAGAGTGGCGTTGCGCTGAGGAATCCATTGCTTGATATCGAATAGATGAGTGTTGAAGAAGAGCGCAGTGGTTTCGGAGGAATTTTCTTCATGTCTCATCTTCTTCAGCCTTGCCTTTATCGTTACCAATGTTGGCTAGATCGAACAAGTTTTTTTTTGTCCACTCTTCTACGGTGAACAGTAGGTCGCGCTAGCGATGTCGAAGAACCAGGGCCATGGCAGCTGTATCGGAAACCTTTTTGAAGAATCACCTTTGATGGTCTTCATCTCGTCGATGATAATGTGAGCAGTCTGTAGCTTGTGAAGGTATTCTGCAAGTTACTTCGGACGGCTGTCGATTTATATGCAACATAGCCACAATCTTCGGCACTGTCTGCTTCGGGTTTCTCGTTTATTTTCTGGAGAGGGCTAACTTTACGGATGTCGGGATTTCAATTTTCTCACACTGCCTGCTTCTAGTCGAACAATTTAACTGTGCAGTTTAGTTGAAACTGGAATTCCAGAGCATTATCCGGTGCGGTGTGCATTACCGCTGCAGGAAAGAGACTGAAGATTAGCAGAAAGAGGTAAGGGAAAACGATGATGCCAGGCGGGGATCGCGAGCAACAGGAGCGCTTCTGCTCCTAATTAGGGGTTCGAGTAATCTTATCTTCTTAGTAAGATTCGGCGATGCTGCAAGAACTGACGTGGGTCACGCGTTTTTCTTCAAAGTAGGCCTCATGCAATTTGCCTAAGCTACATTGGAACGAAGATCGAATATAACTCAGTCCCTGCGAGTCTGCCTATAACAGTAACGTTTACTTCGCAGATTCCGTTTTGTCAGTCTCTTTTCGAGCAGATTGCACAAACCTGTTGAAGACGCTATGCGCGCGCACGGTGGAGTGTTGAGCCAGATACATGCCGGATACATTGAAGTGTTGAGTTCTTTTCGCTATCCAGGACGCATTTGTGGCTGATTCGTCATCCCCCCATGTATTCTTCTTGAAATGTTCCTCACAATGCTGATATTTTTAAGAGGGCTTCACTGTTACTACAACCAGTACTGTTTCTCATAGACACTTTTGCTGCTCCGCATACTTTATGTTGATTAGCCACGATTGCTTTATTCTTTGATTGCAATCGGAGAATGAATTCATAGAATACGAAGGCAATTTCTGGTGATCACGGAATATTCCAGATTGTTTTGCTGATTTTAAGTTCAATTTTGTGGACATTGCTTGCTGATTTTCCAAAGCTGTTTTTCCTGCTTGACCAATGTCTCCAATCGTCTTGTATTGTTTGCTGCGCGGTCGGTTGTAAGGGACTTTCACTAAACTTTTTGGCTTCATCTTATCGAGCCATTCCGACTGGCACTGTCACCAAGAAGAGGGTGGCGGAACATGATTGAACTTTCCTGTTGAGCTGAACAACGGTGAACTGAATAGTCAGCATCCGAAATTCGGGAGACGAGCCTAAACCCTTACCTTCATGTGGCTTTACAGCTCATCTTGAGCAAGTGCGAGCGATAGAAGAGACTTTTATCATAATGAATGCTATATTGATTAAAGTGAATTGAATAAACAAAGCGGAATGTTTCCTGCGATCTTCTACACAAGTTCATGTCTTTTCCATTTTTGCAGGTTTCACTGCCCGTTCATCGAAGCGATTCTTGTAAGTTTGCAGCGATTTCGTGAATCCTTATCTGCTCACACAATTTTTTCAAAAAGTGAAGCGACTTTGCGTAAGTTGAAACGACCTTCGTGATCAAACCGTTACCATTCGATCTTCCACAGTACAAATTATTGCAATTTTAATGTCCAGAGAATTGGGTTGCTGTCGATTGTTCTTTTCTATAAGCAGTGCTCAAAACATTGAAGATTAGGGCGTAGACGTGGTCGAAAAAATGATTCTCGTGTATTTTAAATCATTCTCAAAGGTAGATCGCATGCTGTATGGGATGATATGTGCTTCCAGTGAATTTCTTCCACAGAGGCCTGCGCGCAAATCCCTAGTAGGACATAATGTGAGGCCGATCGGATTAATTATATCGGATCACATAGGTTCCTACCCGCTTGAGAGACGTGGTCGACTTAAACAATAATTTTTCGCTTCATGAAATTGCTCCTGCATACGCATACACAGTGGAGAGGTCTTTAACGACTAAAATAAAGTGTAGCGAGAGTTGTTCGTTGCTCCTCGCAAAAGCAGCCGATATTGTTTGCGATGCTTTGACTTATGCCCACAGCTTTCGAAGTTTTCATCCACCCTAGCACTGATTATATTTTTGTAGCAGAGGTGGACAGCTGCAGCTAGGCATCCAACTGTTAGATACGAATTGGATGCGTTTGCGCATTTCGCTTGCGTGTAGTCTCAGCTGCTAATATTTCAGGTCCTGCTTCTGTAATCTCAGTCTTTCGCTTAGTGTCTACCGTTTCGATATATTCAGATATATCATGATCTTGGGGTCCATGGTGGATGAGACCATTCAGAAAAAGTGAAGTAGGGTCGGCTGTTCCACTTTGCTTGTTGATGAGCTTACAGGTGTGACTGTCGGAGTCAACGAATTGAGTGGTTTTGTTTGTGCCTTTCGCTTTTAAAAATAACAAGGTTACTTTTGTAGCGAATCAGACAACGCCACACCCGGCGGGTCGCGAACATCAAACAGAGTCATCGCAGGACAAAAAGAGGTGACGGTGAGCAATTTGTTAATTTGTTTCGCCATTTTTCCTCAGTGCGGTTCATACATCATTAAAATTTTAACATGTTGACTGTGAGAGTGGCATTAGAACTTATACAATTGACGCGCAACTTCCATTCTCACCTCCTCCTTCTTTCCTACCTCGCTTCTCTCTTGCACCTCAGTTATCCTATTTTGAAACAGTGTTCCCTCATTTCTAGTCTCAGAACGCGAGGCAGTGGAAATCTTTTGCGGAAGTGAGAGGCGTTTGAGGCGAGAACAAATTTGGAGCGGCGTGTATGATTTCTGAAAGTGTTGTCCCAAGCAGCCAGTCATCGTCCAGAAACTTCTGCTGTTGATCCTTTCTCGTTCTGCGCAGTCACGATAATCCTAGTGTCACTTTATGTAATTCGAAGATATAACATTATGTCGATGGTACATATGAGGAGCTCTTGAGTTATCTAGATGGCGCAGCTGAACTGTTGTATGTTATTGCTTAGGGATCACGTTTCTTACGGTACGATTTCTGGTGGCACTGTAGACTAGCAGATGACTTCAGACACGCAATGTGAAATATGCAGTGGTTTCAATTCAGCCATCGAAGTCGATCCTACGGAATGCGGGCGAGCCGGTATATATGTGGGGCTCTGCGAAGAGGCGACGGCAGGTATGTCCCTTTTACGTCTTGGAAAGTGCTTGTGTCGATTGCAAATTATGGTTCTAAGTTCTATAAATCGGTGTATCCGTAAGTCGATATTTTCCACTTCTCTAATTGCTTCTTACCAAGTTGCAGAATAGGGGACAACAAGCAGTTCTCATAGTCAAAAAAGGTGAAACTTCGCTGTGCATACGTTTCGCGATTTGGAGGAGTGCAATTGCATCACTTATGTAATATGAAGCGGTTAGAGAAGTGGAAAAAAGTGTTCCTTCATATGTGCAGCAAAGTCATGTTTTAATGGCATATTTTAGGTAATAACAGTCAGCGGCTGGTAAAATTTTTAGAAGAGATATGACTTTATGTTCCGGAAAGCGAGCGGAATGACATACTTCGCGTTGGATGGTATTGAGAGTGTGCTGAATGTTTCTAGTTAGTTATTGGTTGTTTCTGCTGATCCACTCTGCCAGCGTTTTATTATTTAAAGAAGAGGAAAACAGGAATGAATAGGCAAAGGTTAGACGTTTGATCAGGAATTGGCCGAGAATCGCATCCCTGCAAATCCGTGATGTGCATTGTTTAACTTAACAACATGCGACCAGCAGGCGTCATTCTAGTCGTGGCGCCAATTTGTAAATAAAATTCAATTTCCGTTGAATTCACAATATTGCCCTTGAACGTTTTTCGAAATTTTTGATAAAGTGCTAGAGAGGTTAAACGAAGGTTCGTAGACAGTTATAAAGAAATAAGCGGTGGCTTAGAACGGGATATTTTTTATGAGATACAGATAGAACAAAAGACGCTACGCCTTCACGAAGCAGCTCTGTTGCGCTAGAATGCTGCAGAATTCCAGCCAAATTTTTTTCACAATACGCTGTAGAGTGCAGCCGTCTTGCTGATCGCTTAGAGAATTTGAGTATGATTTTTCTGGAGTTTTATATCAACGCATCAGTGTTGAGAAAGTGGCGAGCTTATATCAACAGTGCTTCAATTTTCGAGATCTAAGATAAACGAACACTCAAACTGGCTGTTTGTTTTCACTTCCATGGTTTGTACGGAAGTGCATATTAAATGTTGTTTGTTTCATTTGCTAAGTTCCTATATTTAGGATTCCGACGATGGCGCCGAGTCCGAAAATGACTGCTTCGGTAACTAACTGTTACTATTTTCGTGGAGTAGTTAAAAGTAATGAAGGCGAAGAAATAGGACACTCTGAATGAATTATTCATATGCTGATACATGCGACGGTATTTTCTAGCATGGTGATCGGTAATGCGGACAATGACATGCGTGAAAAACTTCCGTGTTTTGGCTGGATAGAGAAGTGGAAAATGATTGCTCGTTCCGCATGTTGCTAATTCTAGCAAATGTCATTGTGACTCATAAATTGTGAGGAAAAGCGATTATTTGCCGAGTAATGTTTTAATATCAGACTGTTTTCCTTCAGCGACTGATTCGTTATGCATAATAACGGCGTCATAACTATCAACTCTGTGCATTCCGTTTGAATGTATATTGCGGTACACTTTTTGCAGAATTCAGCACCACTACAAGCCCGACTCGAAACGTATGGATGGAGGACGATTATCCAGGATTGCATGTTGCTGCCAGGTGGTCCCAGGGGGATGATTTATTTCCTGCGCTTTTCTCTGTTCATTTTTGCAGCTTTTTCCAACGGCATGTGTTACCGTTGTGTGCTCATGCGATATACAGGGGATGTGACGGCCGAGTTCGGTTAGTATAAAACGGCAGGGTCATATCCATCGCCCGTTTCGGCTGCCGTTGAAGGTGTCGAGTATCGAGTATTGGATGGGTGTCGAGTAGAGCAGAAGCGTGAACAAAAAAGTCAGACGTTTAGATGCCCTACTGTGGCCGCTCATAGAAAGGTACAACTAGCAACAAGAAGCAAGGGCTCAGAACTTTTCGAGGCACATCTGTCATTTCCAGTTGATTTTCAGTTGCTGCTCACTCATCTCATTGGCTGGCTATCAGCATCTCTTATTTATCTCATCAGTGATCAGGGCATGTGATGTGATGGCCATTGAGATGACAGATTACGTCGATTCTTTTCTGTAATTTCGATGATCCACATTGTGCGCATTTTTTATACGCTCGGTCATTTCAGAGGTCTCGACGTTGGCAGGTGTTCGAGCCGTTTAAGTCCACATGAGGATCGTTGTGACATGGAGGTAATTCGGTCATTATTGATGTATGTGGTCCTATAATAGGGATTGGTTGATCATATTTCGATAATAGGCTTTTGTATGATTATGCATCGAAAGTTGTTCATTAGATGGCGAGCAAACGGGCGACAGCGGTTAATATGATGAGTTGGTGTACTCAATGCAACAAATCCTGCCGTTGTCGTCGGTAGTTAAATTACGAGGAAGTGTTGATGGGAACCAGTTATGGGTGAACTGTGGAAGTTTTTATCGGTGCTCTTTCTTCAGAATTTGCTGTGATTTGGATGGAAGGAGGGTGGAGTAACAGAATTCTTTTCACTGGCAACGTTTTAGAAATCAATGTTGAAAAAGGTGCATTTTTGAGCATTAAATCGTGCCACAGATGTGAGGAGATCACTCACAATCATGCTGCTGCATTAGTTTTAGACACAATTCTAAACAAAACCAATCTCGAGAACACGTAGATGCCTTTTGCCCACAGTACCTTTCCTTCTTATATGCTGTTGCGAACACTGAAAATAGATCTTATTGTGCGCATATTATGTTCTGAAATAGGCATCTACAGAAAGCTCTTATCTTTTGGAAGAAATAAAGCCCATATCGGAGTAGTCGTGCAGACTGGTAGCATCGCAAGCAGGAGGCAACATTATAGCTGAGAGTTTGTGTTTGGAATAACCCGCTTACACCAGTTGTGATATACAGCAGTTTTTTGCTTTGGAATTCAGATTCAGACCGAATGTGTTATGGAGCAGAAAATTGGTCGAAATAGTTATTTATCTTCCTGTTCACTTGATTTTGGCTTTGTGAAGAATGTTCTCATGAGAAGAGAAAGAGTCGAAGAATACTATGCTTGGAAGGTGCAATTTGCGTGGTAATTTATCCCCTGTGGGAGTGAGAGATGCCGAGTATTTGTTGTAATTTATGGTAGTCATTGTAGGTAATGCAGTCCATAATGTTGATAGCACCAGCGAAATGGCTTCGCTTATAATTCCGAAGTATTCATCTTTCATTTCGCTGAAGTTATATGTTCGAGAATGCTCAAGGTCCATTACGCCTTTGTTGTTTATGAAGGTTGTATTGGTGAAGAAATTTATTTGCGAGCCTAATGACATGTCGAATTTTAAGCTGTTTTTGGTGAAGAATTTCTTTGCAGCTTCCAATCGCTCGGAGGCCATCAGGTGCTCGCTCTAAATCAGTAGAAGTGAGAAGAAGCGAGAGCCGAGATCTAATAGCTCGGTCTCGAAGAGACATTTATCAAAGGAACAAGGAAAAGTCGCGGAAACAGAGGGAGCCGCCGGAACTGGCAACATCCAGAAACTTTAGGTCGTCAAATGATCAGGCTGTAGCGAGTCCAAGGCGAAGGAGCCACGGGCGGAATCATTCGCGGAGTGCAACCCCTGCAAGCTATGAAGGAAGAAAGACTGATGCTAGTCGCCGTGAAACCACACCTCTTACAAACCGTAATCGCGGCTGGATTTCATCTCATCATGGGCGGAGCACAGACTCCATCCGTTCCCGAAGCAGTGCCCCTGCTGATCAAACACGCTGTGGGACTCCTACAAGGCATGAAAAGTGCAGAACTCCTAGTCATACAGAGAGCAAGTCTTCTGTAAGACGCGAGAGGGGAATAACTCCTGCAAGTGGTAAAGAAAACGAGGACAGCGGGGTTTCGAGTCGTGGACAGAGCAAGTCTGCTACAAGAGGTGATAGGAGCAGAACTCCTCGAACTTGTGTAACATCTACAGCACGTGGAAAAAACAGGACGCAATCAGCTCAGGAAGATGCAACCTATGCGGACAAGAAGAGCGCAAGCTCAGGTTACAGCAGGACTTCTGCGAGAAGAGGGAGAAGCCTAACATGCACAGATCTAACTCGCACTAGAGCTACAGTAAGTTATGTGAGAGACAGTATGCATAAAAATGTTGGACAGTGCAGGAAGACAGCAGATCGTAGAAGAGTCAAATCTTCTGGGAGTCCTCAGCAGGGTAGAATTACTGTAGGCCGTGAAAGAAGCAGAAGTTCTTTTGATCGCAGTGAGAGCAAGGTTGCTGTAAATCGCGCAAGACGTGACACCGCATTGACAGTTTCATTCTCGTCGTCTAGGAGCCGCGATACTTCCGTTGATAGTGGTATCTACGCCTTTCCTTCTGACTTCCGGAAAACAGTTGCTGAAAGGACAAAGCTAAACATGAGGACGCCGGAGAGACGACAGCATTACGAATGGAATCAACGGTCCAACCGCCATTCAAGTGGCAGGGCGACAGCTGGAATTGGGCGTTTCCAAATAAAGAGTGACAGTGAGTCAGGAAGTGGTGAGAGTAGTGCGAAGACTAGCAGCGTTAAGAAGAAATGCAAGAGATTGTGTGATGGCATTGCCGAACTCGAGGTCACAAACGAGTTTGTGGTGTTTGATCGTGAAGCAGTGCACGGCAAGCGTTTCTTTCGGAAAATCTTCAAAAGAGGTGAGTCATCTGTTGATTATATGATATCCAACGAAAGAGCTACTTCATCGCCATCACTAATTGTCTAACCAAATTTCCTCAGTAAACACCTAAAACCGCCAGAACTAGAGTGAAAGGCGAGGGAAGGGAGGAACGGAGAGGGGGGGAGGGCGGAAGGGGACTAGAGGAGGAGAGAGCGAAAGTTCATAGGAATTTGGAGCTAAGTGCTCCCTCAATTGCACTCGCTTTATTCTTTCTAGCANGTTCATAGGAAATTGGAGCTAAGTGCTCCCTCAGTTGCACTCGCTTTATTCTTTCTAGCAGCATGGTAGGATTTCGCGAAATTGAATTGCATTGTGGTGGTGTATTATCGTATACCGCACTAGTGTATGTTGCAAAATCCCGGCGTTGCTACTAGGCTTTTTGAAGGCAAATAGATTTTGAAGGTAAGAAGATGCTGATTTCATTCGGGGAATTATGGGATCGGGAGTAGTTAAGGCTGAATTAGAGAGGATGTGACGAAGCGATCAAATTTTTTTGAAACGAGTTGCATGAACTCCAACAGAACTATGCGTACCGAGAACATATCAGCAAAAGACAGGAATGGATGCATTCTCAGGCTTGATGTTATTGGCATTTGTTTTCTACATATCTTTCTATAAAAGCTGCTCATTCCTCTGTCATGGCCTTTCTTCGAATATTGCTAGGACTTTTCGGTACCATCAAGGTTGGCTTTTTTGCCCAACAGTGAGAGTCTGTGCAGCCACTTCTGTAAGCATGAGGGAATCCATCTAAATCATGTTTTTCGACTTTGTTTCAATGTCGTTGCAAGAAACTAGCATGAAGACATAACGACTGGGAGCTGCCAGTCAAAGAGGCAGCCTGCCGAGTCCCAATTCCAAAGAGGTCAGTTTGTTGAGCTCAGTGGTTTCGTCGTCGTGGCTAATCTCGCACCGGCCTCTGCTGAAAGTCCCATTCTTTCACATCTAGAGCGGAAAACAAGCTTGATTTACAGGATTTGCAGCACATCTAATGTTTGCAGCTCGTACAGAAGCGAGGTCGAGGGTAGCATGGAATGATGTTATGTACACTTCTGTATATATTGGATCACGACGATATAGCTTTAATGTCATGTGAACAACAATATTGAATAGGCTGAGCTCTAATGCTAAAATTTTCTCTCGGCATATCGCAACTGGAGCATAATTTCTCCACTGGATGTTCTAATTTGGGAAGGAATTTGTGAGCCGCCGAAGATAGTTGTCTGGAAGAGAGAAGGGTCGAAGGAAATGAAAGGAACCTGTGCGCGATCGTGTCGCGCAGATGTCATGGTGTCATGTTACACATGCGCAATGATCACACCATCGCGCAGGATGCCAATTGCTCAAAAAGAATAAAATGGAGCAGTATGGCCCAGCTTATAATCCCAATAGGCCTCTCGTATTGATAAATAAACGCTACATTGGCCAACGCATGCACATGAAGTGCTTAGTGGGTTCAATCTGTAGAGGAGAATGAGTGCTGTATAAGCGTTGTTTGTTTATATTCCACAACAATTTTCGGGAAACTATCTTCTTTCGTTTACGGAAGATCGTAGTTTTCATCACATAAAGGATGCGTTTAATTTCCTGAAAATCATTACTGCAACGCATAGCGGTCTTCGTTCAAAAGCTTGTTTTAGTTTGGAAAGGTTGCGAAGTCACTTGGAAGAAGAAAAAGATGATGTCGTTGGAATTAGACAACGATTTGGGTTTGAAGCATTGCAGTTCGCTCAGCTACAACGGGACATCTGGAGATGTTAGTGCAATGTGCATTTCTTGTTTGAAAAGTCTGAGGATGATGTTATTTAGTGTGTTGTCATTTGAGGTGCAGCAGTGATATAGATTTGTTTCCTTTTTTTTCGTTTCTTTTCAGTATAACAGCAGATCCATGATGGCATATCTTTTCTCATTTTCCATGTTTGGATTTCCATATAAATCGGCTGTTTGATTTCTCTTTATCTATATTAAGGCAGTTGCATTCCACCGAGATCAGTATTCGTGCTGTCATGGGTTTTTTTATTGGTATTTGAATAGTCCTCTTTTGAAGGTGGTCGCCTTCCACCGTGGAGAGCAGTTATTTTATTGTTATAAAATTGCGTAGTTGTGAGCTTTAGAATGGTGCAATTTAGAATCAAATATCTTTTCAAGCTTTCAAGCTCTGTATACCGGAAGACAGTAGTTCCTGCTTCTTGAAAATTCTCATTTGAGGAGTGGACTTGTTGATTCGAAGGCATGCGAGGTTGCTATGTAAAAACGCCATTGATGCTCGCTTTTATAACATCCTCACTTTTTGAGGTTCATAGGCTTGATGAAGTAGTAACTGGTGCTCTGGTTTCGCATAATACTGTTGAGGCTTGTGCAGCTGTAGTTTAATTTCGATTTTAGCTATACTGAGATGAAAGTTATTCTCTTAAGGCAAGGGTCGTCCAAACGCAATTCGAGCGCCCAGCGAAGATACGTCAATTGAAGAGGGAGAGAATTGAAAAATTGCTAGAGAAACCGTCAAATCGGGAATGCAAAAGAAGGCGGAAGGAGTCTGAAGTGGATGCGTTCGGCGTTGCAGCCTCATTGACTCGGAATCCTCAAATGGCGAGCTCTGGAAGGCTCATTCATGCATCGACAGAACATACGAATGGTGTGCACGATAGAGATACCATAACAACGCCTGCAGATTCGTCAAGATCAAGCAATCGCACTGGTGGATGTATCGCTAATGGGTCAGATTCAATGCGTAGTGTTCGCAGTACTGCCGCATGCTATTCCCGGGTTCGACTGGAGAAGAAGGTAAAAGATGAAAGGTCAGCCGCGGGCACTTCTTCAAATCATCTTGATAGAGATGGGCAAGTCGAGGGTCGGTTGGGCAAAAAGCAACCGTCAAACAGCAAACGCCGAGAGGATGAGACGTCGGTTAGCCATTTTTTGTCATACGTAGTCTTATGGGCAAAGCCTCATAAGTTCGTTTTGTGCATGCATTGCGGAAACTGCGACTGTCTGCACGTTCTTGCACTTATGCATCTCTTAACTCAATATACTCAATATGTTGCCGACGAGTCAAATGAGAACGCTCAAATATTCATTGAACTTTTCTAAGATATAAATAGGCAACATAGATGCGATATTAGGATAGCTACATTTTGGATTGATGCGAAGGTTCAAAAATATCATTATGCATGCTTTCTAACATCCTTTGTTATTGTTCTAGAGGCATAGAGCAGCAGTGGTCGTAGAGGAAAGGGAGATTAGGCTAGTGCAACGGTCATTATATATTGCTCTGTTGTTGTGGCGATCCTTTGCCAAGGATTCGGCGGTACGATCAATCGCTAGCAATGTCGTTTCGAAGTCGACGTTCACCTTCATTCTTGTGGCTGTTGGATTGATAATGGGATTGTTAGCAATTCTGTGAGCGAAGGCGTGGCCAAGATGATATTGGTCTTTAGTGCAGAAGCGCACTGAGACTCTCACTAGATTTTTCGGATGAAATACCTTCTCGCTATGAGTACAGTGAAAGAATGGTACAGTTTACATGCACTTTTTTCAAATAAATCGGTACAATGCTGGCCTTCTATCACCTTCCGAAAACTGCTCTCTACTCCACTCATAATCTGCTTGCGATTTTTAACTTGATACGTTACTGTGCTATACATGTTATTGGTACAGGTACGGTTTATGAGTATTGAATGATTCAGCAGCGTCGAGTAGATCAACACCTGTCGGCAAAAGAGGAGGCCGTAAATGCGGGAGATCTGCGAATAAAAAGTCGTTTTGCTGGAGCTCGAGAACGGTTTCTGAGGCAAGCGCAACAAGCAGCAATCGACGAGGAGGCTATCAGAAGTTCCGCCGACGAGATGCGCCGTAAAGTGCGTTAATAGCGTTTTTGTTGAGATGCTCAAATCCTTTTAAGCAGCAGATTCGTAATGGAACAATGAAGCTCGTTCTCTTGAGAGTAGTCGAAACTCTACAGCAGTTTATGTAGGACGGTGGCCTTAGAAGAAATGCAGGACTTTTTCTGTACTCCTCTGTTGCAGCGCAAAAGCGAGGGCTATGAACCAGGATAACGACGCTGCTATTCGTGATTTTTCTGGCTGGGAACAATGCTCCTTTTATAGGAAAAGTTGTCAGGAGATTTGATATATTGCGGTGTCGAACGGTTACGCGGTGAAGAGTGCATTTTTAGCCTGATATTCTTATGGCAATTCCTCAGCGAATGGTGTCGTTTTGACTTCCCCGATGACACTGTTGTTCGGTCTTCACCGTTAACTTCTCATTATTGCACGTTTTGTTTCGCGTGAGAATACGGTCGGAAGTTGTACACTAACGTGCTGGTTTGGCAGATGAATGTTGGCATTGAGTTGTTGAGGTTTATGCCTTTTCACTCACAGCGCCTATATCATTTTCAGGTTAATGCATTGTCGTATGGGACCGAGCAGAGAAGGGAAGGTGATACGAGCAGTGTTGCAAACGTTCATGGCTCAAACAGTCAGTTTCTGCTCTAGGCGTACTATATTTCCTCCTTCTAAAATTGGTCATATTGAATTCATATCATCTCCATCAATTTATCATTTTAAACAAGACCCTCCAGTACAGGATAATTTCCCGCTAAAGTTCCCGGTGCTCGATGTGCCCTCGTTATCCTCAATAAAGGGTGTCTTTATCATGGTGCTGTGTTCTGTTCGCATGTGTCGCGATCGTTTATGACTGCACATTTGCAAGTGAGAATAGAACCCGGATTGCTCGCTTTTTCCGTTCGCCTTTCATGTTCGGATCACAATTGGAATTTACGTGATGGGGTTTCTCTTCACATTTTGTTCTGAACGCAGTCGATGCATTGAGTGCCAGTTGATTAGCACAAACCCGAATCAGATATATGTTTCAGCAGTTTCAACGAGCGTTTTTTTCTATCTACCAACTAGACGTTTCAGGAGTTATTTAGCGTTTCTTGGCTGACTCTTGTTCTAACTTCGGTCACCCTCGCATCTAATTTTATTGCCTCCATCGAAATTTTCAGGCAGTCTGGTTGGCGAACAGCCTCGCTGTAAACCTGTTGTCGAATTGTCTGCTGGTGTCACTGGTTTGAGGGATCCACGGAGAGCACCAGGTAGGCTAACAAGTGGAGGAGGATCCACGGGTTCTTCGCTCGTCACACCGAAACAGACACTACCGAACAATAAAGAGAGTGCTTCCAATGTTGGACGAAAAGAGGTGAGGCGATTAATTGTTTGCTCTTGCTCTTTTCATAGGTGTAGTTTGTGTAGTCGAGAAGGCATAACTGAATTTGACGGAGAAGGGAAGACGTACATGAAATAAAATTTCCTCTCATAGCTCGCAATTCCTGTTCTCCAAGGGGCTTCCCACAATCTCTCACGACCGGGTTTTCTGTGGACATCCTTTCGCTCATCGCTGTGACGCGATACCTTCGAAAAAGACATAACTTGTTGGTCGTCATGTGAGCAAAAAGGCAGACCACTTGATGTGGATTGGTGTGCTAAACATTTAGCATCTTGTTATGTCCTTCAGCAGTTTTGGCTTTTTTTCACTAAGCACCAATAAGTGCTTTTATTGTGTCGGATGTTTCATTTTTTTAAACCAACTTCTCGGTAAAGCATATTCTGAATTTATTTTTGCGCCGAGATATCTAGATAACGACGGTTTTATTGTCTGGCAGAAATCCTTGATGATATTCCAATATGTGTGCTGCTAAAAGAATCGGAGTAGTTTCTAATATGAGTTGAAGCAAAATTATGGAGATGCTTCCTTCACAATTTTTTGGTGCCACCGTAGCTGTTAAAGTCCGGATGAAGGTGGAGAGCAGCAATGTGTGCGCCCTTCTACGGCAGAGAGTATGTGATCCTCTGTTGTTGCAGAACGGCGTACATGCGATTATCAGCGGTAAGGAGGCGGAGGCGATGCCTGAGCGTGCACCTGTCACAACCACCATTGAAGAATGCTTAAGGTTTGCAGTTTTGACTCGAAGAACATTCAGTTGAGAGCCGTTCCCCTTAATATGTGTTATGTGCGTAACTTGTGCTTTGTTCAGACACTTCTGCAACCAGTTAAGCTTCTTTCATTGAAATAGTAGCAAAATTATTTGCCTTTTCCAAATTCGATTTGTAAGGCGCAATTTGTCCGTGCAGTGTCAATACATAGGTGTGAGTGTTTTCCATCGATTCCAGTTCGAGAACCAATGAAACTGAAGTTTTGGAATTTGATAGATATGATCTGCAGTTCAGAGGAATGTGCAACGGATGTTAGAACTTGCGAGAAATGGAGTCTTCACGTTTGTCATTTGATAATCTGCGATCATTTCTCATCCTATTGTCTGCTTTTAAGGTGGCTAAAGATGGTTCGCGGCATTATTCAGGGTATTAATGTGGTTTTTTAGGACGTTGTGCAGAAGGCGTTAGATACACGATTTCTTAAAATATCGGCCTGTCGCAATAATCTACACTGAAGAATACACACAGCCACCTGAAACAATTTCCGTTTTGACCCATCGAAATGAAAAAGAGTTACAGGAACACATATTTGCCTGAAGCTGTGCTGGATTTCTACTGTTAGTCAGCGTGCGTTTTGCGCCCACTATGTCTTTCAACACCCGATCCGGTTGGAATTCAAGTGAAATTAGCAAACTTTTCGTGGATTTACGCGAACAGTCGGGTTAATCAAAGTTTGAACGCACGTTTGCGCATGGCTTTCATTTGTTAGCAAGTGATACTGAGCGTCGTATGAACATTTGTTAAGAGTACGTAGCATATCAGCTGACTTGACAGGCTGCAGCACTCCTTATATGCCTGAGATTGAGCGTACCGATAGCTACTGATGTCTTCACGGTCCTTTTTCTCTATCAGCAGCAATATTCTCCACTCAGCAGGCTATTTTTCAATCTCTGCAAAAGCTGCTGAAACAAGCCGCCTGAAAAACTCGGTTCCCGGTCCTTTAGAAGTTTAGAGCAGATGTCATCACTTTCTAGTGCATACCAACTTTGAGTTGTTTAACTGCTTATCGCACTCCATTCCGTGTAGTTTTTAGTATATGCTTTCTGAAACAGTGGAGTGAGTTCTGCATTGTTTTCAGAAAGCATATACGCTCTCATTTATTCGACATGCTAGCTGCCACCTGACACATCTGCCCGCTGTTCCCCCATCCACAACCTAGGGGTACGCCTGATGACCCCTAAGTACACTGGATGCCTGCATATGTACGAAGGTCTATCTGTCGCTGTCTTCTCCAGCTTCGATTGTGCCAACTCGGGTCCTGCATCAATGAACTTTTGTGCTTTTATCCTGCAGTTCATTTTGAACAATAATCTTTAACAGAAAAGATGGTCACTGGAAGGTCGCAAGAATTTCCCTCTAGACAATCATTCAACAGAACTTTTGCTGCTGATAGGAAAGAGTTTTTCACATTTCAGCGTTGTCTCTATCTGGGATGCCGAACGAAAACTTTTTCATCGAGTCATTTATTTTATCATCTCGCAACGCTGAATACATATTCTCCGAATAATTTTACGGCAGCTTGAATTGAACTGCGGAATGTTTGATCTCAGCAATCACCAATTCACATTTTTAGGGTTGTGTGCTTCTTGTCCCAGTTTGCTATTGATCATAGAAAAATAAATTTCTAGAACTCGACTAACTGGCAGGTGTTAATTCTGCCGAGGGTGCTCATCACTGCTAATTTCTAAAAGAATGAATATCTTTGTGAGGCGAATCTTAGAACGTCATATCTGTTATTCAAACTTTTTTCTTGCTGTTGCGAACACTCGTGAGGGACAGTTCTGATTCCTTCGAGATTGTAAAAAACGTTCGGTCTATTTCGGTTTTGGCTGCCCATGTACTAGTTGATCCTTGTGATGCATGATGTTTCAAGCATAGCCCCGTGTTTGTGCTGGCTGTGCGGTTTGATCATTGAGTAACAGAAATTACTGCGCTCGAAGAAAACTGAGCGTTTGAAGAAATAAATGATTTACTTATATATTTCTTGGGCATATGTCATACCACTCGCGAGATAATTTCGTAAGAGCTCATTTTCGGAGCACTTCTTTGCAACTGTGTAGGAGCAATTCAAAGTCTTTCTTGGAAGCACGCTTAGTTCATTTTATATTTCAGAACACAGTTGCGCGGATGGAATGCGCCTTCGATGCGAGAGAATGATGATAGCCAGGTGTATCCCTCGCCGCAGTTTGTTAAGCCGCTTGAACTCAGCGTCACGGGTATATTTCCTTTCATTAACACTTTGTTGGATATAAAATATTCAGCGCCGTTTACCTTCAGCTATTTGCGTTACACGCACAGTTCAGCCGTGGGATGCTACTTCTCTTTGACGAGCATTCCAGTACATGTCTCTGTTTTTTCTCACTTGTGAGTGCGGCTTGAGGGAACGGGGGAAGCGGAAATCAGTCGCTTCTACGTGATCTTTGTTTTGTTCCGAAATGTGATAATTTTTCCCCCTACGAGAAGGATGTGGGGCAATAGTGATGCAGACGCAATCACGGATGCAATCCTATGTGCGTGAGGGGCGATAGGGATGGAGTCTTTCTGGATATCACCACCTCCCATCGTCCCCATTTTCTACTCATCCCTAAATCTGCTCAATTTCGTACGAAGAAGGCGCAATCACAAACGCACGACTGTGCATTCCAAGTGATCCTCCTGTATTTTGGAAGTAAGTTTGGAGAGGCTTTGATACGAAAGCCAGCCTTTTTCCATTCTCTCGCTCGGAGGGTGAAAGAGTGCCTATCTCATCGAAACTGAATCAAAAAATTGCTTACAGTGATGTGCATTAAATCGTGAAACAAATAAAGGCTGCTCGACTCAACACTTCGGACTTCGCAAAATTTGGTTGAATGAAACAACAGACGAAGCCGTTTCGGTTCAGTTGGACCAAATAATTTTTGCCATATGAAAAAAACGGACGTCGTTCGCGTCGTATTGTTCTGCGTTCAAAGTAGGAACCACTTGTCTGGCACATTTGACTTAACAGGCTATCAGCTGTGATGGATGCTTCACACTTGGGGCATTTTCAAACTCTTTCTTCTTTCAGTATGGAGATGTCGGTAGTTGTAGATGTATCGGGAATATAGTCAATATATTTAGCTCTGGAAATGGAGCCTTGCTTGAATTGTCATGGAGCCTTTCTTGAATTGTTTCTGTGAACTGATCCCGCTCCTAGTTGCATCCTTGACCGGGTTTAGCCCAGATCCCTATTTGGACCGATTTTTCTTCAAGCATCTTTTCTTCTTGTTTGCCGCTTATTTACTTTCGATTTCAAATTTATCCCTTCCTCTTCGTCATCAAAAAATGTATTATTTCCGTGATTTTTCGTAAATTCAAACAAACTCAAAGACATGCTTCTCGTCGTAGTACTCGCGCATGCACTTCTGTTTCTAGGTATGTTGGCACAGCAGCATGATTTTCAGGTTCTGTGTCTACTTTGGATGCGACAGCGAATCCGTTGTATCACCCGTGGGATGTCACCATAGAAAGGGGTTTGCACACAGGGAAGAAACCGAAAAGTAAGCTATTATTGTTGATACACTGGATTGCTCTGACTTGTCTTGTTGTGTTTCTCGACTTTAGAAATGGAGTGATCGCGCGTTTGCGTTTGAGATAAAGCAGTATGAAACACTTGCTCTGCAATGCGGGATTTGAGTCGCGACACAAACGTGGAGAACAGCCACATGCGCCATAGGATGCGTGTGGTGAAGGATTTAGGTTTTCTTAGAGAGAAGAACTCTTGATGAGGCTAGAATATTTTCAAGTCGACTCAAGATCTTAGGTGAAGAGGTGTGCATTCATCACGAGGTAGTTATTCGAATATAGTAGAGTGCATATCGGTATGTTTTGCTCATGGAGAGTGGTGCTGATGATAGTTCGTTCATGGTTTCTTCAAATAATGATCTATTCATTTATTTATTTATTTGTTCGATGTCCCAAGGTGGAAAAACATGCAAAAGTATTTAAGCGTGAAATGGAGCAAGAGGATTGACGTCCGCAAATGCACAGTTGAGGCGAGTAGACATTTAGAATGTGAGAGCTGCGATATTATGAAGATCAAAACGACCTAGCCGTAGTTTAAAAGCGGAAAGAGTGGGTGCACTAACGGTATCAGCGGGAAGCAGATTCCAGACGCAAACTATGCAGAGCAATGTTTTTGCTGCAACAGTTTTCGACGGGGCTGAAATTGATGCATACGTCGACTACGGGGAGGAGCGAACTGCTTAAGAAGTGTGTTTGATTTCTCAAAGATAGTCACTAGGAGAATCTCGGTAACGAAAATTGTCTGATGCATCACCTCTTTTTGTCTCTCATGGTTAATTTTAATTTTTATGAAGGAGCTTGTCGACTGTGTCGGAATCATGGAGAGATCGTCCCGGCGCACGCAAGGCTGCTGTGTCCACGGAGGCAGTGTGAATGTGATAAGGTAGCGATTGATTTCTGCGAACCCACCTGAAATTTACTGCATGTCTTACTTGCATCATAGGTTCATACTTACGTACATACTTATGTACCGTAAGTTTACACTTGGCCAGATAAGATTATATTAGTTTACTTGGACCGAATTGTGCTCTAGAATGGGCTGATTAATTCTGTGCAAAGGTAGTGGGCGCTAAAAAGTGAATATCGTCGCATAAGCAAGCCACGGAATCCTGGATTAAGTACACTCATATAGACAATGCCGGTTGTTGTTGTTTGCCAAGGCGTTGACGTGGTGTACAGAATTCTGCAGTTCAGTAACACTGCGCCAGAAAAGTCGGTTCCATAATTCGAGAAGCATTGCATACATACAGCATGTCTCCTTTACGACTGACCGACTGCACGTTTCGTGTCGAAAATGTTCACTATCTTGCCATCCGGCCAGTTACACAACAAGTTGCATTTCGAACTTTATGCAGCTGACCGATCGGAACTACACGGGGACAATATCATGCAAAGGTACATGCACGTGCAACATAACGTTTTTTGACAAAGACTGGTGTGTTACGATTCGCTACCCACATCAAACAGTTCCGCGTGTTACGTGGTCGCGATAAGTATCACGAACGGGAAGTGCCGCCAATGTTTCGATCAAATGCAATGGCTATTGAAGGGGGCACACACGTAGCACAGGGTCAACAGCCGGAAGAGATGCGAAAATTTTGAGTGAATACGAAGAATACAGCCGTAACATCAGAAAATTGATATAAATGCAGTTCTAATGTCAATCGATGAAACAGTGATTTGGACAATGGGCAGTTCCGATATATCGCAAGCTTATATTTTGGTCATGAACTCTGTATAGGATAATACCACAAGCAGCACCGAACAACACAGAAACGTGGTGTGCAGGAGAGATAAAGAACGGTGTAATGCTCTCCATGCAAAATGGAGTTCGTCTTTTAAAAACGTAGGTGCGGTGCCAGCAGCTTTTTAACTTGGAGACGACGATGACGGCGGGTGAATCTATACCTATTTTCGTAAATCCCACAAATACAGCGGTTTAGCGCGAGAGACAATCCTTATCATTCTGTATATGAGTGGAAGCTCTAAATAATGTACAGAGTCCGGGTAGGTCGAGGTCATAAATTATTTGTTGCATATGCGAAGGCCATCGGTAGTGAGCTAACTAGGATAATAACTGAACAACGCTCCTTTCTTCCAATCCTCGATAGAAGAATAAACCTCGCTATCTCAGTGCCAAGGGGGGGGGGGGGG
>JAARMF010000299.1:27088-37440 GCA_022844705.1 Toxascaris leonina
GGGGGGATGAGTATTGTGCAAAGCGGATCTTTCTCATGTGTGAAACCATTGTTTTTATACGTATCTACAAAACCGAAGTGGGTTTTATTGAGGTATTATGTGAGAAAGATGCTTCTGGTGCTGAAGCTGGGGTCTGCTTTTCCACTTCCTTACCATACTCCGCGTGGTGGAAGGGTGATAGCAGGGTTGATGCACAGCATGGTTCTGAACGACGGCGCAAACGGCTTAATCAAGCCGTATGAAGCGGAGTAAGCGGAAGATGAAACAAGGAAGATAAGGAGTCATACGGAGTACTGGAAAAACGAGGACCACTCTCTCACCAGCGCAATAAGAAAGGCGCAGCGCGGCAGCAGTGGTAGAAAGGAGCACGTAATGCTTACCAATGTCAGAAGAGAAGCACCTTGCCGTTGTATTCGTTGAACATCACATCATCAACTTCATTCGCACTACAGGCTTGCCTAAAAGAGGACGGAGCGCCCATCCACTTTTCGCTGTTGCTATTTTTGGAAGTATAGAATCATCTTGTCCAGAATTCTTTGTCTATATGCAAAAATCACTTGTTCAAGATATCTCATCTTGCATTCTCGCTTTTTGTGTTCGTCGCGTGCGGTTGTGTCGAGCAATCTTCAGTGAAATGGCCGAGCAGCAAGCAAGCGCACTGCAGGAAGAAGTAAAGGCGCTGCGTATGATAATAACTACTCTGGTTGAATCGAATCGAACCCTGGTCGAATTGAACCAATAGCTTGCTGCAACGAACGTGAAGATTGCATCCACAAATGAGCAACTACAACTCAAGGTGGACAGCCTAGTGCGCCAGTTGGAGTTTGCGCGATCAACTGTGCCAGTAGTGCAGCATTCTCCCCTCGTCTTCGAGGTNGCCAGTAGTACAGCATTCTCCCCTCGTCTTCGAGGTGGGAGAAAACGAGGCCAACGCTCAGTTCGTCCAAAGTTGCTACAACGCGTTCAAGATGTTCGCTGAACGCGATGAGAAGGAACACATTTGTCATCTTAGGAGCCCCGGAGGCTGATACAGATGATCAAACAATTGCCAACGACAAAGCGCTCGCACTGAGAATTCTGCGGAGCTGCGAAGTGCCAGAAGCTGAATACGAGGAAAGCTGCAGACACGGTCTGAAATGTGACAATAAACCATGAATAATGAAAATCGAGTTCCGGTACAAGAACACCGCAAGGACGTTACTTCGAAAAATGAAAGAAAGAAAGCTTTTTGCTGCGCTACTTCCTTCTCGTACCAGAGTACGACGGGACCTTAACAGCACAGAACAAGCCAAGGAAAGAGAAGCACGGTCAGAGGCGTTCCGAAGGAATCGAAACGCGCAAGTGGCGAGTCAACGACGACCTGGCACTCGTGGAACTCTCCTCACCTCGACCGTGGAGGCTGAATCAGGTGAAGACCACATCGTGTAACTGACAGGTTGGGCAGTATGAGCGCACGATACTGGGAGTCTTACTTAATGTGCGATCTTTAACAAGTGAAAAATTTGCCGAAGTGGAGGAATTCGTCCTGAAAAAAATGAGCTCTGTTTTGTAGACATCTGCGAAACGTGGTTCAACAAAAACACCCCACTGCATTTATATCAGATTAGAGGTTTTGACTTAATAAGCATTTGCAGATTAAGGACCAAGGGAGGCGGGACACTGCTTTGGATAAAAAAGAGTTTAAACGCAAAGCAACTGAAGCGTACTATTACGGCAAATGGAGCGGAGTACGAGCGAATTGTGGTGAAATTCCATAACGTCCTGCTGACAGTTTTTTATAAGCCACTCTCAACCAGCCTGGAGAGCCTTATAAAATGTTGGGACGAGCTTCTATCGGAGGAATGCAGTTCGGAAGTATTTCCGGTTTTTGTTGGCGACATAAACTCAAGCTGCGATGTAAAGCCACTAAAGGGTTTTATTGAATCGAAAAACCTTGAGAATTACCAGAAATATAGCACTAGGCTTTCGCACTGTCCCGATGTATGTGTTTCCTCCCAGGGATGTTCGAAACTAGTTAGCTCCATATTCTTTGACCTATCGTTCAGTGACCGCTGCCTTATATACATTAAAGTATTGCATGGGCAACGACTAAACAAGAGGCGTAATACAAAAGTTGAAACTTTCACGGGCCGGGAATGGTCTCGCTTAAATTTTGAAAGCTGGAATGCTGAAATCTCGCGCATGAATTGGAGTGATTTCTATGCAGCATTAGACAACAGCGATGTCGATGAGGCATACGAAATCTTTTCGAAGAACATCAACCGTGGCTATGATTCCATTTGCCCTTTAGTAACAAAGCGGTGGCACAATAAATATCTGCCTTCCGAGATTCGAAGGTGGATGAGAGAGAGAAATCGGCTCCTAAGATTGAGTTATAAAAGGCCACAAGATGACCGGCTCAAGGGGGATCTAAAAAGACTTCGCAATTTTGTCACCAGCTTGCTTAGAGAATACCGGAAACAGCAGGCCAAATCCCGGTTCAGCAAGCATAAGGTTAACCCTCACAAAATGTGGCAAATATTGAACTCAATTATGGGAAGAAAACAACGGAATGTAATATGCAACGTTGATGTAAATAAAGTAAACAAATTTTTTACCTCCCCAAAGGCATGGGAACGTAAAGATGCGATGCCCTTGATTGAAAAATAAGGATGCGGTTTCAAGTATCATGAAGTGAGCTACGATACGCTCTTTAAAGCTATTAAAGCATTAAAACCATATAAGGCGCCGAGGCCTGATAAAATAAGCTGCAAGATAATTAAACTTGGCAAGTTTTCCCTTGCCCGACAACTGCTGTGTCTTTTCAACTGCATAGTTGAAACTGGACGTGGACCGATGAAGTGGAAGGAAGCGGCAGTTGTACCAGTGTTCAAAAAAAGGCGACCCCCATAGCCCGGACAGCTACCGCCCAATAGCGCTGCAGTCGATAGTGCTAAAGCTTTTTGAAACATCAATCTACCCTCGGCTCTACGGAGCGCTTGAACCCTACATACCTAAATCCCAGCATGCTTTTTGGGCAAGACATTCTATCCTCACTGCTACCGCTAAATTAACCGAATTCTGTTTGAGGGAATGGATGACGCCAAGATCGGATACGACTTACAGCTGGATATACAAAAAGCATATGACACCGTTGACACATAGATCCTCTTGCAAAAATTTATAGACGCCGTTGATCCCAATGATGCAGCACACCAACTTTTAAGCAACCTAGTTCGTGAAAGGTGGCTGAGTACTGTGGTAAACAGTGTTTACACCAGCAAAGAATTGGTAAAGTCTGGCCTCCCTCAGGGGTCTGTTTTATCACCCCTCCTGTTCTTCTTCTTCTTGGAGTCGCTTATCAGCGTAGAACCACAAGGGAAACTAGATCTGCTCGCGGACGATGTGCAATTACTATATCGGGAACGAGCTTCGCACGAACAGAAAGTGATGGATTATATTGTCTCAGACTTTGCTAAAATCGGGAAGCACTTGGAAATAACGTACATGAAAATTAACTCTTCGAAAACAGTGGTTAGCAGGTCTTGCTCATCCCATCAAATGACTAAGGTTAGTCTAGATCTGGAATTAGTTACTGGCGATAAAAGGATAAAGGTAGAAGATGGTACAAGAAACCTTGGTCTTTTCCTCGACCAACAGTTCGCCTATCGAAGGCACTTTAACGCTATATCAAAGCAGTGTTCCACCAGCCTCTACCACTTACGGGCTATCTGACCACTTCTCTCGAAGGAACAAGCCGCGATGCTCTTCAACAGCTTGGTGTTGTCAAGGATAAGGCTATTCATCCCAGTGACAATGACTGCGCATAAAAAAGACCTATTTATTATTCAGCGAGTACTAAATCATGGCATTCGAGTTATCCACCAGAGGAAAAAATACGAGAAAGTTGAGGACTTCAAGGCAAAATACTATTGGAGTGAAATCAATCACCTTGCACATACTGAGTTTCAGAAGCTGGTGAAGCAGATGAAGGACGCTAAGTCAAGCTCGTTCCTTAACAGCTTAATCACCGTAGCAACCCATGGTCGTACTAGAAGAAAGAACTATACATGTGAAATTTTCAAAACTAGAATAGGACAGGTCGATAACCGTGCGACTCAACTGCTCCACTTGCACAGGCACCGTGGTCATTGAATTGAAGGTTTTGATGCGACATAAAGGCAAACAGTTGCCTATTGTCCAGTGATGACGGAATAAATAAATAAAATAAAATAAACGGAGGAGATTTTTCCCACCTGACATACACCATATCAAATGTACAGAGTCCTCTTTATCGTTTGCATCTGAAAACAGGAAAGTGGTCAGAATGTTGCGGTTTCATTATCTACCATTATTTGCCCTTACCTACCTCGTGACGCAACGTCCCACATGCTGGTTTCCTGGTTCTGACCATTTTGTTACTTCTGACTGTTTCCAGTTTGAATAATTGTCGATATTCAGCAGTGAAGATTCATTTTAGGTGAACCGTTTCAGTGGGTAAGCGTTAAAGTTACACTGCTGAGGTTGATACTCGATTTGAGTTAGTAGAATCATACAACGCCTGAAGTACTTCAAGAGTCTTGTCCCCCGGCACGCACGATGCGTCAGTTATTTCGAGGTGTGATGGCTGTCGTTACACAAGTAAAATTCTCGAACAATTTTTGAAGCGCGAACTGGTGATGAAGTATTGTTCAGGATCGCTTTCGTAAAAGGGCGCAGTTGCATGGAAAATGACACCGAGGACTTGAATAGAGGATTTCAAGATTGGCACTGAGCGAACATCGTTGACCGCTCGTTTCCTGCATTACGAGAAATGTATACATTTTATAAAGAAAGAATGTTCCTTGTGCGCGAAAGAACGCGTCAACAAAGTACAGCTTATAGCTGCTGTAGAGATAGTGAAGCCTTTCGTACACTTAGGTAAAAAGTAATTTCTCTTTGGTTGTCTTTCTTAATATTTTTCAAGCGTTTTCGAGAAGTTTTTGATCAGAGTGCGATCATTTGGTCGTGCTTCAACAAAACATTCAGAAAACTCTTTCTTCTTCCTCTGAGAGGCCTCACAACTACAAACGGCAGCCATCGGAAAACTCTGTGGAACCCCATCCGCGCGGAGAAAGGGGGCTGGAAATTTCGAAGATTGTAGGATCAGACTTATTTCAGGTCATCTTTGGCTGAGACGTACTTGTAAATCACCGAATGTCGTCAAACTTGGAGGGTTTCTTTCAGCATGTCGTGCCATCCTTTCATTGAAATTATGCGCTTCAGCCATTCGTAGTTTGCTTCGATATTCAAGGTGACTAGACGGCCAGGTGTTTCTGGCAACGAAAGTGTCAGGCTGGTCGACGTGTCCATGGCAAACGATATATCTAGCGGCAGGATTGTCGAACAATCCGATGCATCCACATCCACATCTGGAATTGAGCAGTCAACGTCGAGAACTGAGGGTTTAGAGGCTGCTGTTGGACGTTGCGAGGAGCGCATTGGGCTGGGCTCTGTGGATCATGAGGTGCGTGCATTTCCAAATCTTTGCGGCATCTTGCTTGCCGTTCCACTGTAAACGAAGATCTATCGTTCACATCCATATTCAAGGCACATTGACCGATGCAACGAATAGCTTTTTTTCCTTCGAGGCCCTGTGACCTCGAAGTTTTACTTCGACCAAAGTCTGATGTGGCATGATTCCTGTAAGCAGCACGTGATGGGATTGGATCCATGAGTAATTGGTTTGCCTGTCCCTTCCATATATGAACGCGGTAGCCGCGAGAATTAGTGAGTATAGTTTACGTTACGGAGGTTTCTCCATCTAAATCTGTCCAGCTCTTTTCCCATTTTTGGAGCCTGCTGAGGCATAGATTATTAGTCGTTTATGATATTGCACTGCCTTCACTGAGTGGGTTAAATTTTCGTCTATTCAGATAACACCTGCATCGACCTCCGCGCTGGCCAAAACTTCGGAGCCTAGTTCGGACAATAGCAAGGGTTTTACGATTCAGTCAATTTTGGGTAAGTTCTTGGAAATACTTGCTCAGTTTCTGCATTGATAAAAACGTGTGGCATCCTAAGAAATGCAAGTGACAATTAAATTGAAAATTTAATTGTACTCATTGTCTTAGTATATTGGTATATTCTAGAAGGGCGAGTTCCTAAAGTTATGTGGGCCACATGTGTGTTTTATTTACGTGCCCGTTGAACACAAAAAATCATTGCGAATATCAGCCCCATCATTCTGCTCATTACCTTAGAAATGATGGCCAGAATGCGCTGCAGAAAATCTTATTCGACAATCTTCACTGGATCTCTGAAGAAAAGTTAGGTGGTTTCCAACAGAGAATAAGATGCATTTCTGTTGATATTTTCAAATGGCAAGAAGACCTAGTAAGGGGCAAAAATGCAACAGAGAGTGGAAGGTACTTAAAGAGTTGATGGACTGTGTAGCCAAACGATGTTGGTAGGAAATTTCATCAGAACTATATATTATTTCCATTCTTAATTGCCTGAGAAGCAAGAGAGGTATTTGAAGACCGGATGATGACCAGTTCCTGTCCTTTTTATTCTTCCTTCGCCTAGAAGACGCCCGTGACGTGCCCTCGAAGTGAAAATAGAGCGCAGCTGAAAAATTGAATGACATTTTTTAGGACCGAATGCGCTGATGCGATCTCCTTCATAAATTTACAGTTTGAACTGCAAGCAATCAAACTTTTACTATGAACAGCATTCGACGCGAGCTAGTAGTTGCAATAAAATTTCGATTTGTTTTCCACAATCTGCGGTAAGCCTATAAACAGTTTGTGCGAAAAATCTCGGACGCCGGGCGCAGCCTCAGTAATACGATGGTGCTGGCAGCGCTAAACAAACGCAAACTGTTGCTGCAGTCGATAAAGGAGCAGTGTGTACCGTCACTCATTCCTCACCCAAAACATAAGAGAGCTTTGGCTGCGCATATCAAATCATTCTTTGCGCTAAAAAATAGAATGGCAAAAGACTCGTTTGTCACGTAAAACACATTCAAAAGGTGTTTGCTGCGATGTTATAATGACAAGCTTCTGACCTTTGCAAATGTTGTTATACACTCGAGAGCCGTAGCGATATAAGGATTATTTTGTTGGTAGGGGGAGCGGTTTGGTGATAAGTCAGCCCTGCACATCAGTGAACATTTGTACACTGCGGTGCTACTATATGTGCTCGATGGGATTGTTCATAGTTGCTGTAGTTTTGTGCATGATGTTGGAAAGATTTACTGGGAGAAGGGATATTCTTCCTAGTGTTCTCAGAGGACCTTACCAGGGATAAACTAGCAAGACGCGCATGTTGCGTGTTCACTGGCAACATTCCTCTTCCGTGGACTGTACCTGCGACGTTAGCGCAATTATTATAAATGATATCCGTCTGCATTGCATGGCGTTGTTTCGCTGTCGATTTTTTCCTCCATTTTCATCTAAAACTTGTTGACGCTGGTGATCTCAAGAATCATGCATATCTTTTCGAATGTAATTGGATGCAAAAATTCTCTGAGAATTAATTGCAGGATGACAGAGGCCTGATTTTTCTTTTGCTTCTGGAAGGTTTTTGTTTCTGGAGGGTTATGTTAGCAGCGACGCATTGCTTCCACGTGTTCTGGTTCTCGATGAGAGACCGTCTGTGTGCTATCGAGATTGAGAGGAACGTCGAGAAAAAGATTCACAAAGAATGGATTGATTGTGGACCGTAAGTTTCAGAAGAAGATGGGGAAGTGCCGGTTTCCTGCTCCTTGATCAGTGTGGCTGCGCACGTGTGTTTGCTGCAGTGAACGGATTGATCAAGCACCACTTGGCTCATTTTGCGGCATATGTTGTTTTTTCAGATGATGGAAGAAACGCAAACTGCAGTCAAGAAGTAGCTGGCAATGCCCTCGAAAATGTTCCAATTCCTTCAGTGTTGTCTTCAAATAACTCAACGCGCCAAAGAATAGTTTCTATGTATGAGACACCTCCGACTACGAGGCTTGAGGTGCTTCCACCGCCACCGCCTCCCCCAGTGCTTACAGATGAGTCGCCATTATTGCGTTCCTCATTCGTGCAGAACCAAGGCAGTGGTTTCATCCGGCCGCCACCATTTCAGAACGGTAAATTTTGCAACATTGCTGATGTTAATGGTTAACTGAACGAGCGGTGAATTCAAGATCGTTTGACGGATCTTTCGATTAATTGGTGAAATATTGGGTAGGGCTCATACGTTTTTTTACTTGCTTTATTTCTTCCTTTTTGTTTAGCATGGTTTACCAATGCATGGCATTCGCTTCTGTAAGTGCTAGTTCGATGTTTTTTCCGGGAAGGTCCAAATATCACATCGTGACACATGAACCTGTGGGATTGATAGGGCGTTTTTTAATACCGCCGGGACAGCGGCAAGAACAGAAGTAATGCTTGATAACACTGCTGATTGGCAGGTCCACTGCTGTGCCTACAGACTGTGGTACGAATCTTTCTTTGTCCTCGTTGCTGTCGACTGCTGGATTCTTCTTCTGCTGCGATCCATTTCCAACGTAGCTTCTTTGTCGTCATAAACATCATAAATAGTCGCGCCACTGTTTCATACTTTGTTTCTTCTATGGCATCGCATTGGGGCATCGCAACTTACTCGCTAGCTGGCTCGTTCCATCGAGCTGCGAATAGTGTTGTTGTCAGTTTGTCATTTGGACTGCTTTTCATTCTCATCATTTCAGAATGTCAGTTTTAGGGAGAGTAGTCCTCGCCACTTATGTTTGAGATTAGTTTGAACAACACGTAAGAAAGCATGATATTATTCGGCGCTGTGCACAAGACATATATAATTCTTCAGTTTCTGTTTCGACGTTTAATTTGTTTCTACAGCTAGAAGTCAGATTGGGGTGGGAAGCGATGCATAGGAGGCAACTGGAACCCGCGAGGATTCTCCCATAGGGCCGCAGATGACGGGAATCGATCAAGTTTTTAAGAAGCTATTTTAGAAGGCCAGGTGTTTGGACCACCACTCGTGCCATCATTTCCGCCACCAGTTCCGCCACCGCCACCTTCAGCGCTGCCGTTCCGACAACCTCCGCTCGCGTCTGGGCCGGAGTCGTCAGCGTGGCAAGAGCGTTCATTTTCAGCTCGAGCTTCACTATGCTCTCAGCCACCGCCGTTTTACCCAGGCAAGTTGTATCACAGTGTTGATTGCGTGTACGATGCAGTGCGGCAAGACGGTGGTTCCCAGATTTGCCTCAGATAAGCGGTGTCCATTGAGTTCTTTGGTAACGTTATGAGAGGCGAATATTGGCGGATATAGAGTCGTTATGCATGCCATTTCAACCACTTCTGATGAGTTGCAGCCGTGGTTAACTCTTCACAGCTGCATTGGCTGTTTTCTGTACCGCTTATTCCACCTGTTGTATGCAATACAAGTTTTCACGTGTGCGATAAATTCTCTTGTATAAGAATATGTTGGCGAGCGCGATCGCGTTTATTGACCAACCATGAATCCACCTCACTTCATTAAGAACCTTAGCTCATATATTGTTGAGCCAATGGTTAAAATCTCATGTCCAAGAGTATCTTTCTGAATGCGTGAAAATCTTTTTCCGTTTACATTTCCTGTCCCTTCTTAACTGCTGTCACCGACGTGATTAGTACTTTTCGGTGCACTGCAGTTTAGTGACTCACTCTGGGTGAGGAGCTGTTGACCTTCTTCCAGGTTTGTTGCAGTTTGCAAACTTGCGCTGCAAATAGGAGTTATGATAACGCACATATACGCGTATGTGTGTATGTCTGCCTCTACCTTTCACAGTTTCGTCTTTGGAACCACCGGAGTTAGGGAAATGAAAGTGGATGGTTATGCTATGTGGTAAGCAATGACAACATATGGCACATCACACATTAGTGCATCAAGTTCAGACAGAGTCATAGGCGTAGAAATGATGCAAGAAATTACATGCACATTTTCCATCAATCAGATTCTTATTGTACGGCAATCGGGTCACAGGGGAACGATTTTTTTGCAGGAGATTTGCGCGGTGGTTTCATCGGTTGGGATGGTAAGGAACTACTTTGTTCTGTTTTATTTTGCATGTTTGCTTATTTGCGGAATCGATTTGTTGGGTAAAAGAGTTGCAGATATGCAAATCATGGCCGTTCCTGTAGCATGTCCACGCGCCTGCTTTATTTTTCATCCGCACAAAGTTTACAGAAGAGCGTTTGACTCATGGTTTTGGAAGGTAAGCGCTAATAGAGACATAGGTTGAAGGTCGTGGAGTTTATAGAGAGAGAATGGCCCGAGTTAATGACCGTCTGTTGCAAGTGCGGCCATTGGGCCATCCAGGAGAGGATAAGATGAAGTTGTGCAGTGAAAAAGCGTTTTTTTTGGGGGGGGGGGGGGGGGGG
>JAARMF010000299.1:42519-53752 GCA_022844705.1 Toxascaris leonina
TGGATTTTGAAGTGCTGGTGCAATGTTACTCACATTTTATTATACGCTAAATGGTTCTTACAGCTGCTTGGTCTCTTGAGCAAAGTTAGGGAACGACCAAATTGTGCCAGTTTTTTGGCATACTTCTCCATTCGTTTTGTTGTTATAGCCAACTCCTGCTAGAGCGCAGGTTTAGTGTATAAACCTTTGAGTCTCGCTTTCGTTTGTCTCGCTAATTTCGCTTGTTCGAGACCGATAGTGAAGGGGAAGAGGAGCCTGGTAATCGCAATTGCCAATTCCATACCCAACGAAGATCAGCGCAGCAATGTAAGAAAGTAAAAAAAAAGAACTTTTGGAGGATGAGACCGCGACCCTCTCCAGCTGAGATTATATGTAGCCGACTTCATTCGTTCCCTATGTCGGGTCCTGGTTGCGGTCGAGATTATGAAAATAGGTGGAATGGATCCTGATTAAGTTCAACCCTCATCGTTTTTCTTCTGCAGTCAGATTTGCTGAAATTCCAAAGGTTTCTTCTGCAGAAATGCATTCCAAAGAGGTTCTGTTGGAACATGGTTGTCCTCATGCTTAGTTAATTATGGCTCAAAGTGCTGGCTATTCTCTTTCTGTTCTCTCGGTCTCTCAAGCCTTGAATGGCATCACCACATCTTTAAAGACCGCTGAAGCCTACTGGAGAAAGATTTCTTCATCAGCAGACTTAATGTGAATGAACCGTGAAGGAAAGGGAAGACAACATTTCTTTGCTAGTCGCCTTTTCCTCCTTTCTTGTTGCGCCTTCTACCACCCTCATTCCATTCACTTTTTGTTGCTATTTCGTCGACATTGTTGCAAGATCAGGTCACGTCTAGTGAAAGGAAGGAGAAGAGCGGGAGGGGATGTGGGGCTGCTCATCCATGATGTCTGAGGTAGCAGCTATGTCTTCAGTTGAAACTGAGGCAGCAGACGGTTGTTACGTTGCAAAGGCGAGGCATTAGTGAACTGCACAGAACGCTGTCACTGTAGGAATAAGCAGTGTAGGCTGGAATGCAGGTATGTTTTCTTTTTGATGCCGCGTTAATGAATTGTTTCATTTAATGCTCGCAGTTAAACAGATCGGACCTCTTTGGTTGCTGGACTTTATTTTTTGACGAAGAATGTTTCATGTGAGCCGGTTGGTGTGCGCATCTTTATGCTTCTTTATGTTTCTACGTGTTTTTTTTCCCAATTTTTTCCGATGATTAGAGAAGGCCTATTTCATTGCACCTCGCATCCTTTCTATCTGCTTGCCCGATTCAAGCAGATCGGATGTATGCATCCGATCATCCGCTGCCCGTTCTTCCTCCGACAGTTTTAGCTACAGTTCTCCGCTTCCCGAATCGTCAAAATTTGTTCAGATTTGAAGCGCAAATTTCTTGCGTTATTATTCTCCAAGAAGACGTCCCTCGATGTGCAGAAATGAATGATTACGTTTATAAGATCATTACCTTGCATGCAGGATGTATCGCATTGCTATTTTGGCGACCTCCTATATGTGCGCTAGGTGCGGCTGGTGAACCGCATAGGTTGCGGTGATCCAATTTGGTGAGGATTGTACGCAAGCTGTTTATCTGGTTGCTGCTCCTGATCTAGTTCGCGAGTTGTTGCCTGCGTGGAGTGGTTTCATTGAACACCGCAGGCTTTGTAAGTATTCGTTTTTCTCGCGGTTTTGTTCGCTTCTCAATTGCTAAACACAGCCCCTGTCTACCCGGCGAATTGAGTTCCCATGTTAGGGATGTATAATCATTCCTCTACAGGCTCCTCAGTGTTCTCTTTCAACAAGGGTCTTCTTGCAACCTATTCCATATCCAATTCTCAGGCAGTTGTTCTGTGCGAGTTTGCCTCAAGCTCTATTTACGCAAAATATCCTTTTTCAGTGTCGCTAGCCGATCATATGGCGTGCGAAACGGACATGCGGCAAACATCTTGGCGAGAGAATTTCCCCAGTAACGTCGCGAAGTCTACTGGGCGTTGCTGCCGGATGGAGCGGCCATGGAACTTCAATGTCTGATGAATATGGCACATAAATTTGTGTCTGTGAATACGTAGAGAGCTTTATCACTTCGGTGCTTTTGCACTAGTGCTAGTCAGTAACCGCATTTCCATGCAATCATTGCACGTGTGGTCGCGGTTTAAAATGCTCAGAGTAGGTCTGATGCGTGCAGTTTTTATCGTGGGGGGGGGGGGGGGGGGGGGGGGGGGGGGGGAGACATCAACAGAGATTGATGAACGATGAATTACTTNCCAGAAAACTTGTGATGGTTACAACAATGAACAGCGAAATTACTCACGAATCTTTGATAAGGTCGCTGCTTTTCGATGTTGTCTGAAGTCTTCTTCAGTATTTATTAATGGCCACAATTTAAGGCAGTCGCTGCTTAGAAGAAAGGTGGGGAGAAATGAGGCAGCAACGTGATCACCGATTTACGCTGGTTTATGAATGCATTTGAGGAAATGGCGCGGTATTTGCATTTTTGTTTTTGATATCGTGCTTTCCACACCTCATTTTATTCGTTGTTATCTTGTTTTTTTTTCAGCAGTTTCAAGACGGTTAAAAACGTTTTCACTTTAATATTGTTTGTTATCCTGCACCTCCGTTCTCAATATTATTTGTGCTTTTTAGGTGCCTCATTGTTCTTCAGTATAGTATCTCTTTTTTTCTTTGTATTATCGACCTTGACGTTCACCTCTTCTTAGACGTGGAGGAGGAGAGTTGTCAGGATTGACAATAAATTGTTTGCTTTATGCGAGGTACTTTGATAATAGTTAAATAGTAAAGGGCTAATTTCATTAAATGGCATCCGTCAAGACGATACCTGCGCTTGAAAAGGACTACGATGGAAATGTGACGGAAATACGACGATTTGTGGCATTAGTTGAAGTGAAAGATTTGCACGCAATTTTCATTTGCCAGCTTTTAAAGCTCAACTAGAACAAAATAGTTCGCTAATCCGAAAGTTTGCCAAACTTTGTTCGCTACGTTTGTAAAACCCGGCGGATTCATGACAAGAAAACGGATTGGCGCAATACCACATCGATTTGAACACCACATGCGGAATTCAAGCTCACTTTAACTGCAACGGATCGCGTGAGGGTTTCGTGGAATTTGCAAGTAAAATTTTTTGCGGAAGTTCCGGCTTGAAATGTTTCTTTATTCGCAAAATGGTTCTTTATTCGGTTCTTTATTGGTGAAAATGGACGTTGCATACAAGGAGACTTGGAATCACATTAGTGGTGGTGGTGGTGAGGTTCAAAATTCGTTTGAATTTTAAATTACAGATGGAGACGTCCCTTATCTTCGATCCATACTTCCGTCATGGAGTTGTCAGTCCTGTATTCCGATGGCTAAACGTGGGAAGAGCAGGCTGATATGCCAAACATTTAATGCCTCGCCACGATAGTGTATGAAATGTTTGCATGGAAGGGTGGCATGAAGCGTTCGTCCCACAGGAAGTGCCACAGGTCGCTCTGAATCGTGTATTCTGCTACATTCGTAACGTTTTCAACTCGGCGCTCAAAGATGATTTTGTGCGGTGCAGAGCTTGCTGAAAAGGATGGGCGGTTATCCTAGTCTGCTAAAGGCCAGGTGGTACGTCATTTTACTAGATTCTTTTGCACGTGGTGGTCCCTGTTCTTTGTGCTAATGATTATTCTGGTAATTGCATGTCTATCACGGTTCGCGTCTGAGATTCTTAGTTGAGCAGAAAAAAATGATATAGCGTAGAAGATTCCATATCTTGACTTCTCTTCACCCCTGATGTGTTGGATAGCTGTTGCTTGGTTGCAGGAAGTGATTGCAAGGGTAGATGTAGTAATGTGATGCGTTGCGTTGTTAGGTAGATTATTATGACAGAAAAAGGGAGCGCCAAAAATAATAGCTGAGGGATCACTTGTAGCTACAAGGGAAGTCGTTGTTCTCGCTGTTAGGGCCACAGCGAATCGCTAAAAGAGTAAGCGTGAGAGAATATAACGCCTCCTTTCATTTCGGGCCTCTGGAAACAGAAGTCCAGCACCCTCTTACACCAAAGTTGTTTACTGTGGTGTAGCAAACAGCGTTCCGACGTGTACTATCTACATCACCAAATTTACGCCAAACGTTGGAAGGACATTCAGCTGCCAGCTTTGCCTTCGTCAACTTCAGTATGATTCTCGGCAGTGGTCGGATTCTGTACAGCATCCGGCTGCTTTGAGCGCACCGGTCAGTGGGAATTGCACTATAAGCCATTCAGTTTGTCATTTGCGGAGGTCTCGCACCAACCCCATCATTCTTTCACCTGACGTCAACTGTTTCGTTCTTGTCGACTCAAATTTATCACCATCTGAGCTGCCAGGTTTGCTGCCATCTTAGTTATTTGAACAGCTTACAGCCATTTCGCACTATATCTTTCGTACGAAGAGGCAGCTCACTAAACTTCTCGAACAACTCACGGTGCTTTTGCTTGAGTCAATCACCTTTGTGTATCTCGATCATTCGTCGATATCGACGCTCTTCAAGAGTTACAAATTAATTCGTTCGACTGTAAGCGCATCGCGATGTCCCAACAATCTTCTGAAACTTAAGGATGATGTTTTGAGCGATTCATATCCGAATTGTTGCCGCAATGAACGAACCTATATTGCGCTTTCTGCTCAAAATGTCAACAGTCAACGCCTCAAATAGAGTTCTTCCACGTATGACACAATGTATTTTACGAATTTTTCCAGTCTTTTTTTAAATGAGCGAAAAATTATCCATGATATCTGCTTTTGGGAACCCTCTTTTCCCGCAATCTTTCTGGGTTCTCTCCTTCGACTTCCTTCACTATTTTTCAGGTGTTGATGGCTGTGCATATGGTCAAATCAGGATTTTCCAAAGCTCGTTCATCTCTCCAGTAGTGCATATTTAGCTTCATGTCCCTTCGTTTTTGATAGCACTCATCATGTGCAGGTCCAGAAGTTCGTGTATCTCGCACATTTATAACCGCTTGATCATTTACTATAACAGTCACACCAAGTGGGAAAGGCTGCGATTTCCACCTTGTTGCGTAATTCGAGCCTGTTTCTCGTTCTACATGTCTGAATTGCGAATCGCAGCGACCAAGCAAATATATCTCTCTTCAATCGCAGCTGTGCATTGTCAAGAAATATATGCAGTACGTGGCAATTTTCGTTGCGTAATCAGTACCCATTCGAGTCGACAGTCTACATCTACTTCAAGAAATTGCACAGATGCATCGAGAACAGAAGCCAAGCGATTGCATGGTATGAGCGGTCTTCGCAATTTCAGAATTGACGAGGTGGAATGACCGACTAATCGCTTCGAAAATTCTGAGTAGTCGCTTTAAAAATTCCCGTTTACGAGGTTTCTCTTGTGTCGCTCATGTGAATTGGTCGCATCATGAGCTGGGTCGTTTTTTTCTGGATGATGCGAGCAAAACGGAAAAGGTGATGTGTGTCTTACTCTTGCGAACGTAAGGCTAATGTTCACATCTGAAACTTAGGAAGGACTCTCAAATTCCCATTCTCGCCTCGTCTTTTTTCTCTTTATCTTTGTTTGAGGCGGAAATTAAAAGAGGTCACGAAGATGACAGCCTTTCAAAAGTTAGATCATCTGTCCGTTGGATAAAAGCTGCGAGTATGCGAAGGTGGAGCGCCAACATCAGCTGAAACGTATTTATTAATCTCTCCTTGAAACCGCAAAATAGCTCTCACGGGATTGTCGTAGCCTCTGAGCATCCAAAAGGGTCTTCGAAAACCGGTTCTCTAGTGGTAAGTTATGGTACGGCGTTGGCTGGAATTAATATCAATCATAAACATGAATGGGGAACTCGAAAATGAAATTTATTAAGAGGTTGCAAGCATAGTCTTGCAAAAATCGAAGCGCTGAAATGGTATTAAAATTTTTTTGCTGACTTCAGTGATCTTCCTTACCTTGGAAGATATATTTGCTTCCTTAATTTCAAAACGTCGGATCAAGTGGTCGCATTGAAATTGAATAGTCTCCTCTTATCAACCAGCAAAGAAACGTATTCCGCAAGAACGGCCATGAGAGACAGTTCTGCGGTTTTGTTCGATAAACGTCGATTTCCATGAAATGCTATAAAGCAATAGTTTATGGGCGATACAACATTTAAGTGTTACTGATAGGGCGGCAAAAAATTAGTGGTAAGCAAAATCTATTCAACCAAACAAATACATATTCAAGTTCATGAAAAAACAAAAAACTTTCGTAAAGCCGAACATGGACTACGGCTTGTTGTCAGAACGACACAAATATCGTAGCTTTTGGACTTGCTATTTCCGCAAAAAAACTTACAATGTAAGTGACAATAGAATGCTGTTGAGATCTGCTGATGCAAATTTTGAATACTGCTCATAATACTGGTACACTTACAAATAATGAGCTTAGGAAACCTCGAAGAAGCACGAACTGGATGAAATATATGAGTGCAAATGTAATTTGAGGGAACTAGAAGGGAGGGGAGGCAAATGGAACTCTGAAACAGCCGTAGCATCATCATATCGGTATATCTGAGTAGTCATTTTCCGGTTTGTGGCATATCAACTTGAACAAGCATCGGAGAGGGGATCAAAAAAATGTCTCAAAATTCCACCACCTCGATTTTGCAGCGGGCCTTGATTACAACAAAGTAAAGAAGCGACATACTGTGACCTTGATAGCGTTGGGTTAGTTAGACAGTTGCTAAGCGGTCGTGCCTACTTTCGCTCGGCTTAATGCGGTGATGGATTGCGAAAAGGTCGTCAGATACGACGGTTGTCTGCGAATATGCGGAATAAGCAGACGCGAACCAACTAACGGCGAAATCCTTCAAGGAGTGATTGGTGTTGGCAGTGGTACGCCAGCATTTCGAATGTGGTCACGATACTCAGTGATTATATCATGTTACGGCGAGTATGGTCCGCCGAAAGAGATCGCAGGCCCTACTACCTTGTAGGTGTTTCGTGGAAGAAGAAAGGCTAAGAGATTGAAACTGCGAACAACCGAAACTTACGTTGCCACCAGGCTGGTCACCAGTGGTTGCGCTACCAGCAACAGCACTGTAGAAAGTGAGATCCGCTGCGACGGCTATGGGGCGTTGCTTGGATACGGCGAGCTCAAGGTCACAAAAGATGGAAAAACTGCTAGCTGCATCGTTCGAGAGAACAACAAAATCGGTGAAATCACAGCTGTTCGAGGTATTTAAGGTGAGGTGACTGCGGACATATTTTCAGCCATAAAATACGCGCTAACTGGCTTGTTCTTGCCGACCCTGGGTTTGGTCACGAAGACATCGTTTCAGCACACATTTCACGGTCTGCAGCGAAGTATCGAAATCTCGTACCACCCACTGCATAGACAATCCCCTAGACTCCCCTCAATCTGTTCATAATTTCAAAAATCGCTGTCGGAGTGATGCTTCATTCTGGTGTTTATTTTGATGTCAAGATCATTTTGACATCGTAGTATCTGAATGCCACTTACGAGGGCGAGCGCCTGCAAATTGTAGGCTTCAACCTTGAATCCCTTCCAGTTCCAAAATAGATTTCATTATCAGCGAAAATGCAGGAGTTTTACTCTTTTATGGAGGAGATTAAGAAGNCTGGCTTCAACCTTGAATCCAAAATAGATTTCATTATCAGTGAAAATGCAGGAGTTTCACTCTTTTATGGAGGAGATTAAGAAGCGCATCGAAGCGTTTTCCTCTTGAGTGAATTTTTCAGCTCCTAGATGTCGCTCACATTGAGTTAGCTGCTCCTTAATTCAAGCGACGTTTGTAAGAAAGGTCAGCGCTGTTCGCGACTGATTAGCGGATAAAGGCAGCACTCGCATAGTGGTAATGAAAGGTTGGAAGTAACTTGAGTTCAGCGGTAGATTATTTTATCATAACCGATTTCTGACCAATTAAATGTTGTTATTTCTGAGACTTTACTCGAATGTTTTTTTTTCTTTGCTCAATTGTACCTTAGATAACCCTCAGCAATTGTCACTTCTTAAGTAATTCACACGGTGGGCAAGATCAAGCAATTGAGTTTAGAAAACACAAAACAGCGTTCGTCTTATACATTAACGCCCTATAAGACATCACCTACAAGCCCAGAGATTAAACGGTTCCAGCCTTTGATGAAGCAGGAAAATGTTGATTAAGACAAATATCCAGTGCATCCGGAAAAGATAAACTTTTTTCACTGCACTTTCGAATAACGGGCCAACATAATTATGACTTTTATCAACGCTTCCTCTATATTCCTGGAAGAGGAAAACATCGTGAACGAAGAAATGGTTCTTTTCTTGAAATTCTGGAGAAAAAATTATCAGAGAGTGGTCAAGTTGATGAGGCTTCATTCTAGATTCTTTCTTCTTAACGTGAATGAAAAAGAAGCCGAGAATCTTACATGAGTAGTCGAATATCGTTGATTGTGATCGTTACGAATTGATGACATATGTCAAAGGTTGGAACACAAGAAAAGCATGAAATTGAAAGTACTATGTGAATTCAGCAGTGAACTTTTGTAATCCTTGGAATGCCTGCAGATTCCTTTCAATGCTTCGAACACTGAGGTGGAAAAAACCTTTGTGTGCTTCGCAGAAAAACTTCACTAAAATATTTCCCCCATTCATAGCAGCAACGTCATATCGCTTTGAAAGTGTTTTCAAAGCAGCCAGACATGTATGATATTTCAACTTCCTCAGGACCAGAGGTGAAGTGTTCTTGAGGAAAGAATGTGGATTTGCGCCTTCAAGACGTTATCATATAACAAATTACGTCTCTTCTTAAAAATGATCCACAAAGCAGTTCACCAAAAGGATATTTCGACACAATATACCATTTGGATCACCAAGGAAATATTTGGCAAACATTCTGCTACATGAAACACATGTGCCAAAGAATACATGATATATCCTCGTCTCCTTGTTACAGCGACCGATGAAAAGTTTAAGAGAGCATGAGGATCCTGGAATGCAATATCAGGCATTTAAAGCAATCGTTTATACTGTGGAAGAATGCTGATTTTGCATTCAAATTCTAATCGTGGAATTGGGAGTGAGGTAGAGGTGAAGGCAAAGAGGGAGGCAGCAAAGGTAGAATTCAGAACAGAGGGAGAGGTGGAGGCAAGAAGTAATTATCACTGGGAATCAGTTCTTCTATGTGTTCTTCGCACACTCTTAAAGTTCATCAGCTGGCAGTTCGGCACTCTTCACAATCTACAATGAGCCCCCTATTTGTAATACATTGCTCAAATTAAACTCACACGAACTGTGCATTATTCAAGGCAAACAACTGATTCATTAACACGGAGTAGAAATCCAGAATGTGAGAGTAACAGCGACGATCGTAGAAAAGACGGCGATAGTAATAGCTGGCGCTGAATTGCAACCATCACCATAACAACAACATATCGTTTGAAGGGACATGCCAGCTGTGATGTTGTAACAGCTTCCACTCCACGCAACGAAACCGCTCTAAAACAGTTGAAGTAGCCGAAAATCGCTTTTCCATATATGTTACCTTTCTGTCACCGTGCTCCTATTTGCTACTTTGCTACCTCTTGTAACGTTCCACCATACGATCTGTCGGCATCTTTGAAGTGTTTAAAGAAATATTTTTCTCTGCTGAATCGCTCCTTTCACACTTCATATTTCGTAANCCATATTTCGTAAGGAGAATGACGTATCAGTTCTTGTTTACGATTTATGTGTTTAGTGAATAATGGCACCTCAAAATCGAGAGCTTTAGAGAGCAAGTTGCAGTATCAAAAGTTCTATAGGAATAGATGATCTGGTGATCCAGATGAAGGCACAAGTGAACAGAATTTTCGTTGGTCTTTAATCGAGAACACCGAAGTGTGTCACAATATACGAAGACTGCCTTTCAAGAAATTGTCCTGCTGCAGGGTGTGAAGAGCCCATTATATGTCCTTTCATTTTATAGGACATGCCAAGAGAAGTTTCCTAGAGGTTAACGTTTATATCCGTGCATGCATGTAAGGCACATTCTTCACTAGATATTCCGACCTAGTGATCTGTGATTATTATTTCTGCGGCAATAATTAGCCATAAATCGATGAATGTGCAGAAACCCACTCCAACTTGAGTCAACTCATCGAATTAAAAGTGCTGACCTCTGCAGCAAAACAAGAAATTACCTGCGAGCAGTTCGTGTTGGAACATTGTCGAGTGACTAAGTTTGTACTCACATCAATGGTTTTGGTGCACGAATAAGAACCAGGCATTGCACATTCCTGAAGTGGCACGAGCACAGATCCATTGTTGATCGTCGGGCCGCCCTGAAAGTCCCCACTATCCCTGTTTATTTCTTGTCAAGCGCTGCCACTGATTTGATTATATTTTTTGCAGTTTTCGGCACACAGCTATATCCGTAGTGTTTCCGGTTGTATAGGAAAGTGATGACTTTGTTCCAGCTCACTGAACGCTAGGTCGACTGTCGTTTACTAATCATGGAGTGTCGAATTAGTCTTGATCGAAAGACGTGTTCAAAAACAGCCGAAAGACAGATGTTGAAGCTTGGTTCATAACAGCAGACTTCAAGCAGCACGGAAGTAGCAGCTGCCGCATGCAGGAGGATCGTCAACTTTCCATAGTTGACCACAAACTTAGTAAAATGCGACCGCCACCTTCACCTTTCCGACTCCGAAATAAAAATTTGTTTATCGCAGTGGCGAGTATTGAATATCCGATTATGCGTACGAGGTAGCAGAGGAACGCGATGATTTTGGAATCGATGAACTGTTGACGATGTAAACCGTGCCACATAAATTTCAGTAGAATCGAAAGCTTCAAAATCTGCTGTTTTTAAGTGGTTCCTTTTTCTATGGAACACCATTTTCATTCGCACCATTTTGAGTGAATGGCGACAGCATACAACATCAGAGTTATAGTAACGTTGAAGTTGATAGTCGATGCGCTAGTGTTGGCAGTAAAACTTATAGTAAATTGAGAATTATTTTCCTATCGGTTGTTTGAAAGAGGATGGCAATAGTAAGAGGACTTGTTAGAGATTTTGACATTGTACTCTATAGTGGCGCTAGGACAAATAAATTAACCACAATAGCAAAAACATTTTACCACATAGCATTGGAGCGCATTCGACATGGCCAGATTGATGAGCACGAGTGATATCAGAGGATGTATTGAGACCATTCTACTGTCAACTCTGCAAAAAAAGATTCCTCTGAAGGCCTTTTGTGGAATTGTTAAGGTCGCTAGTACGTATCGAAGAAT
>JAARMF010000299.1:53757-95766 GCA_022844705.1 Toxascaris leonina
AAAAAAAGACGAAAGATGTCATTTGTCATCAAAATAATCATCGTTCCTAATATGAGCGCAGTTTCGTTGTCTGAATCTAAAGACCACCATGTTGCGCATCCACAATAATCATGATATATGTAGCAATGCGAATGAGCGAACGAAAAACCAATGTGTCAAAACTGAGAGAAATCCTTCTCGCACTGTGTGCGGATTTAAATCGCCCAACGTTGCTAAGTGCATTGAAATAAACAAATAAATTGATAAACTTTTTATTTTATACACTATGGAAAACACACTAAGAGGCGTCAAAATATCGATCAGTAGTTTAAAGCGAGCGAACAGCAGAACGACAATATTATAATAGCATCCTTAAAGGTTCAATGCCATTTGTAGGAGCGCTGCGTAACGCATGCTTAACACGTTACCCGCCTACAATCGCGTGCTTTCAAATAAACCTCGATGCCATTTCTCACATATCTATGCGATATCGCATCTTATCATTATTCGGCGTATCAAATGCACACGATGTATACTAGAATTAAGTTAAGTCAGCTTAAAACGTTAAATAAAGCATTTTATTGAATGCAACTGATACGCCACCCACAGCAGATTTGTTGCTAATTTCTTACGTTCCCGAACGCCCGGTAATGTCAACAGCAAACGCATTGATTTCGAAATCATGGGAGTTTAAAGATCTATCAACTGAACGCTCAGCGCTTTCGTGGTCTATAGAGTAAAAATTGATTTAACGAAGCATCGGAAGACAAAAGTCCATCACTTCACGCGAATGAATCGCTATAATATCCTCGACCTCGACTTAATTGGTGCACCTGCGGCAACCTTAGATAATATAGAGAAAGTGAATAAGCGCGTTCCCACCATTGCATCCCAAGGTCTTGCTGACAGAAGAGCAAAAACATTAAAAGCTCCTTGATTGTTGCAGATGATATTTACATTAACATAGCATGCTGTATGTGGAAGCATGCTGTATGTGGAATGAATGCGCAAAAATTTGGCTTTCCCTGCTTACTGTATCGTGAAATTAACATCCAAACTGAGCACTGCGTTGTTGTACGGAAGGATCAGAGACTCTCGAAAGCAGAATCGAGCTCTCTGCCTTCCGGTGGCTTTATTTGGAATCAATGATTCACGAATAACTTATGTGCTGAAAATGGCTTTTCTGAACACTTGACGACGAGTGAATTGTCACAACAGTTAACAGATTCTTATTGACACATGATTTCGATTGGCATTGAAATCATTTCACCAAAGAAATATGTGACGCTCTTCGAATGGCCTACAAAACTCATCAATGGAAATTCTTTTCCTTCAAATATACTCGAATTAATACCTTTATGCAAGCATTTTACAGAGTGCCGGTGAAGAAATTCGAGGAGTGATGTTTTCTTAAGAGAATGTTGTAGGGAAATCTTCATTTGACACCAGTATTAGCGGCGTCAAGTGTGATCTCACACCATTCCGAAGAAGAAACGTTGCAAACACTGCTTTGGCTGTTCTTGACGCGTTCAGTTGTCAATTAGTGCAAAATCTGTGTGGGACAACTTCGCGCTTTTTGATCGCACGAGAAATCAAAGTTGGAGGTGACACATTGTCGTTTACAGTAGCATTTGCTCTCCCTCAACATCCAAGCAAATTTTTCATGTGCCCTTAAAATATTGCCTTTGTAATCGTTGTTTCTTCCTTCTTTCAACACCATATTGAATGAATTTTTGAGACAATATGCAAAAGTTTGCAGAACAATATGCTCAAATAACACGTATCGCCCAACCGAACTCGCTATAAGTATGTGAAGGCGTTTTGCCCATCAGCTAGCGCACGTGTACTGTTTATCGGGTTTACTAGCCGCTATAACTTTCAAGTCGACTGCATGCAATTTCATTTTCAAAAACGGACTATATCCTACCATAATTTGCTGAAATCTCCGAGCAGCCCAATGCTATGGCCTAGTGCCACGCCTAAAAGTTCCATAGGCATGAAATGATTGATAATGCCCTCTGTGTTGGATGATTGCGAAAGCTTGTGGCAAATGCGAGAGCGAATTTCGTCATAACTGAAGAACAAGAAAGGTTTCCCACAGATTGACTGGAAGCCAGCAAGGAGGATCAGACTGCGCTGCTGGAGCACGGGAACTATTATGGAAGAACAGGATGACTTGCAATATTTTTGTAATCAGAATTCACACTTCAAAACTTTGTCAGGCAAAAGAAGTATAATGAAAAATGCAGTGTGTTGCTGTAAGTATACAAGTACGCATGTCCTCATCCAAATCACGTTTGGTCCCTGCTAGAGCATGGAAATAGCGTCGCGGCGTATAAGTAGCAAGCTTTTGTTCGAAAGTTTCGCTGCATATTTGCAGCAGCATTTTCAAATCTCCATGTGATGCTTCTGATGACACTGAGCAAATGTCCTCACGTTGGAAATGCTTCGAACTTGAGGCCATTGTTAAAGGTGTTCAAAACTTGAAATAAGAAAAGGAGTTAAGGTGGAAGCAGTCAAGATTATGGAATAACTCATCCGGCGACATTCCAGTTGATCTATCAGTTACTGAGAGAAGCTCTGGATGCTTAAATAGGTTTAAAAATTTTAAATGATGCACAAGTAGCAAGGGCGTACTTCATAGCCGATTAGATTGCAGAAGGAGCGAACAAAGTACTCTTGCGGAGAATCAGTTGCAGCGATTGTTCCAGCTGAAATTGGAATGCGTGGTTTCTTACAAGTTGCCCCTGTGTACTTTCGCAAACAGATTGCTTTGATTAGCTTGGCAACCGAACACCTATATCACACCAATTCCTCCGACACATTCAGCATACATAGCAAAACGCCCGCTGATACCAATTCAACAAGTTTTCTTCGAAGTCTCGTGTCCCCTCACAGTTGCAATCAAGGATAAATAGAACGCACCCTTCTAGAAACTTGAAGAAATTAAAAGGCTTCTGGTCAACACAGAAGCTCGTCGGAAAGGTTCTTCTTGAGTGTCCTTGAGAAGACGACCTTTCTTAAGAGAAGACTGCAGTCGGAAATTAGACTTCACGCTCTGCTAATTATATTGAAGAAATAATAAAAATATTTAACCACCTCAAAGACCAAAACAGCCAAACGCAAATCTTAGGAGGAATTGTCAGGCACACGCAAGTAGAAATAAAGAACTGCGAGATACATCATGCTCTAGAGGGGCAGGGTGATACTCTCGCATCGGAAAAGTATTTCTGCTGATAAATATCGTCAGCACCTTGAGGAACATTTTGCACAAAATATGCAAGGGTGCTCGTTCCAACTGTCTTCTATGGTCCCTTTATCACAAAAAATACTGTAATTCATTTGTGAAATAGCAGCAAAGTCACGACCTTATATTTATGATACGAACCGCNGTATGATACGAACCGCATGCCGTGATGTAAAGTTCTAGACTAATCGCACTCTGACCCCTCTTGCACCTTCTCCGCCTATGATGCATTTGCTTTTTCACTCACCTATATATCCTTGACATTTCTCGCAACAACTTCGGTCCACTACTTTTTTGGATTTCTTTGCCGGACATCTGCTGAGAAGAAGAGTGACAAATGAACACATAGAGAGTTTTTCTAAATGCAAACAACGAAACTTTGAGATAGAACTCTGTTGTCATCATTGAGTCCATTTCAGCCGATCTACAACAAGCACCCTTGCCACAGTTTGTTTTCACCTCGAACTCCGCTATCTTTGTTGCTTGCATCCCTAAAACTTCAGTATTATATGCTAGTCAAGAACACAGATTGAAAATTTTTTACAGCTTTTCAATGATCACCGTAGTGCTTGCATTTCTATAGCGAATCACAAATATGTACTGCACATATAACAGGAACAATTAGCGGACATTTGAAATATGACAGATATCGCCATCTAAAATTTAGTTTCATACAAACAGAAGCGGTAGACGAAGGTTGCTCGTTTCACAATCTTCATTCCAATATCAACGCAACGGTTAAGACGGACTTGATAGTAAGCCGCCAAAACAGACATCAACAAACAATGGTAAGAAACAGCAAAGATTGAACACTGTTCCGAAAATAGAAAAGGTCGACAAGAAGCCGCGAAACGCTGCGAAAATAGCGGAAACGATATGCACTTTTGAACCTTGTTATCGACTCAACGGGTCTCACATATGATCACTGAACAATAAAAGATGCGCAGTATGAAATGATATCGTAACCGAACGAACAGATCATCCAGTCCTCCTACAAATTATTTGTTTTACTTGGATGAATCAGGCGTGTAACAACAGGTTTCGGTAGTTGCAAAATACACCTCACAGTATGCAAGATTCATGTAAGGTTTGAACAATGCCCAAAGCTGTAGAATTCTTCTAAAGGCCACGGAGCTACTCGAGAATTGCTGTGAAGTCAGCGTTAAGCACAAGATTATACACCGAATAACCTTGCTTTGAATGTTTCAGAGTGCAATTTCGAGAATCCAGAGACGTATACATGAAAGAATGCGCACGAGCATCACCTAGTTATAATAAACATTGCGAGAATCTTGATTTGCAAAAATGCACAGTCATGAAGAAATGAACAATTGTACCGTCAAATTCAATAGCTGGGTACAGAAAAAATCAGTGGTTCATCTCAAGTGATGTTTTATAATCACATAAAAATAGTCTTTGCCAGGTCGAAAGGCGGACATTCAGTTAAGGATACGCCATCTTTTGTTGACTGGTCGTGCGGAAGAGCAAAAAATGTGGTGGCAATTCAGAATGCTCACGAGATTGATATTCTTATTGTAATGAGTAAGAAAGAAGGAAGAGATAGCCTTTCTGCGCTATGGCTACACGCTATTTTTTACTAAGCGGGTACATTAAATGAGTAAAGTTGTAGGAACGGATTATCCATTAGAGTGAGAAGTGAACAGCAGGAATGAGGTGACGGGTGAAAGGTAACTGAGAAACAGCAGCACGTGTTTTACATCGTAGAAAAATTACACTTAATTTTCGAAGCACTTGCACATCGGATGCAGCGAAATAACTGCAAAATGGTAGGCCATGGACTGTTATATCACCATAATAGTAACTGAAATATTTCTTCCTGCAGAGCACATACTGTTATTTCTTGATTTTCTCACGCGTGAATGGAATGTTGAGATTGGATGCAAGATGTAGGCCCATTTAAGTGTTCACTCGGAATGCACCGCTACCAAAAATCCACCGGCAGCAACCAAGAATGCCGAAAATGAGTGGTAAATTCCAGACGAGTGAAGGAGCCGAGTTGCAACCGTCGGTGTAGCAGCAGCAGTTCTCCGAGAAGGTCGTGTTCGTGCACACATCAGTTGAGCTGTACATCAGATTCTGAATCGAAATCATTTAAGTGCATCGTTCCAATATGCAGCGAATGTCACTGCCGAACCGGAAAAGAGCTACCTCGTATTCCCAACACCGAAATTTGTCTTCAGTGGTTCCTCATCGCTATCTGCCCTCAACAAAACAATTGCATTACTATCGCCAAGCAATGCTGCGCTTACAGCTCAACAAACTTTTACAATATTCAGCTAAAGCTTCTTTCTACTGCATCTCAACTCCGGTTGCCGGTTGCACACCTCTGCACACCTCAGCCAGACCTTCACATCATTTTCGTACTAACACATCATGTTTAGAAGAGGTCATAAGTATATATACATAAGAAGAAAATTGTGTATGTTTAACGCTGGTTGGACTTTCACTTCCGTCGGTTAGATTATGGTAAAAAGGAATCTTTTTGTAATTCTCTGCTAACGGCCAGGTTAGCCAATATATGAGGGCATCAGATTGCGTATTCTTCTCTCATAAGTTATCAGAGTGGCTCGTTCAATAAGTGAAGTGCTAGAATGTATACAGTGCTCTTCCCTTCCACTTCTGGTACGCCTCTTCATGTCTTTCAACTTTGCAACATTTCATTAGCCAGTGAACAAATGCTCGAAACTAATCACCTTGTTGGACAGTAACGCTAACTAACTGGCCGAATTTGACTGTGGAAGTGAATTTTTGGTCATTTTCTGCATTTTTTTGAAGCTCATTTGGGTGCACATGAAATTCGATTCTTGCCGAACGCGTATTATCAGTAATCGAACGATATTTCTAAAATTTAGTCGACTTAAACGGAATTCGCATTGCAACCGGATGCTTCGTGTTGTTTACCGAGTTGAAGGGAATTTGATCAGCTACTATCACTATTCTGGAGGAAAACATGTGGAAGAGTCGTACAACCTTATTCAGCAAATGGGAAACGATGGGAGTCATTTTAATCGTGGTGTAGAGAGTTCCAGTGTGATAAGTAACCAGAAATTGTCAGTGAAATTTGTAGCGAAATAATTGTTTGCTACATTATGCACTGGAGAGGCAGGTTCTTACTCCTTGCGCTTAAGCCTTTGAAGGCGGTCAAACTTGGGTGTTCTTTTTATAAAATTAAAGTGAGCTGAAGTAAGAGTTTAACCAAAGGGGACAAATAATATGCGTTTATAACACTTCTTACAAATGACCCATTGCAAAATTAGGTCATTTCTAGCGAATTTCTCATGCATTTTTCTTTTAGGAGTTCGTTGAATTGGCTGCACAACCCGGAAATAAACGAAAAAGAGCTCGAGAAAGGATGATAAGCTACATGCCCCTCCAGCCTTTCCCACTGAACCAATCTATAAACTGCATTGTGGGTATTTTTAAAACCATTTTGTGAGAGTTTCTATCTGAACTTAAGCGACCACTTATACAGCCTTTCTCAAAGGACCTGTTTCCTCATCAGCCAAGGTGAAAATTGTGAACAAAATTTTCGATTCCTGCAAGCCCATGAAAAGCCAATTTAAAAGTGACAAATGAATTTGAAAGCTGATGTGGCACAGCCTTGCAAATCTAAACCTGTAAAACTGGAAAACGTTGGATCGTTTTGTTTTGATCTGGTAAGTCACTTGTTAAGATCACATATTTTATGACAAAAATTATGGGGCCAATATTTTACAACGAAAAATTTGGAGATTTGAGATTTGTAATAAAGCATCAGCGAGGAAACATATCCATTGGTGAGGTGATACGCTTTTTCACTCAATCCAGCCGATAGGAAATCGAGTAAAAACTAACCGCTGCGGTGCAGTTCTGGAAATTGCAGGCACGATTGACATTAACTGAGTCAGTTACTTTTGTACAACTCCACGAATTCTGCTGGCATGTGACCAACGTTGGAAGCGTTTTCACGTTCACTGGTGTGCTGCCCTCAAATGAAGAAAAGATTAACTGAGAAACGATGTTGCCTAAATCCTCTCTCTATGCTCTAATTCGTCCACCGCTTGTCCCCTCCCTTTTCTCACCAGGACTTCGTGCAGTGAAAAACATATCAATGAGAAATTTCAGGAGAAAGGAATTTTGACTTGCGAAGGTCGGACCCGATTGGTGGCATTGAAATGGCACTAGATAATACGCGGAAACAAACGATCTATCACTGGTGTTGAAGCCGTGCTGTATATGAAGAATAACAATGTATCTATTAGAAGAAACAGAACAAAAGGTATATGATAATGGTAGTAAAACTTCATTACACATTCCACACAATCTGCTCAGAAAATCTTCGTTTACGACTATATAATGCCTTAAATTGGTCAGCATCATGTAGCGACAGTACTATAGGTTTCTTTACGAGGCATACTTGCTTAGTATGGTTGGGTACACACATTTTTGAACCGGAAGCTAGCAACTTCAGTAATACACCTTTACCTGTCAGCGTAATTTGTGCATTGTTTATACCTGCTGGACATATTATTGTAACACATTTCTTCGTGGTAGGCTTTGTGCTGCATAGCGAGAGGGAAGAAACATATTCGGATAACACAATTGCTGCTTTTAGAATATGTACATTTTTGAAGGCTTTTATCATATTAGGGCAAAATATTGAATTCTGCTGAATTGATGACTAATTTTCAAGGGCGGCGGAAATGCTAAACCTATGAATGAAATGTGCTGCAATAATAAACATGCCTCCACTGCACGTAAAATTCGTTAATTGCACACACTAAATAGTGATGAGATGATTACAGTGCAACATTCCTTGATAATATATAACAAATTTTGTTGAATAGTTTAATTCTGAAATTTAAGATTGTCATATATTGTTAAAAAAGATAAACAAAAGACTCTTCCAAAAGAAATCTGCACTCAATCAGAAATGAGAACAGAGACGTACCTGATAACATCTCAAAGCATCAACAACGCAATAGACGGATGTGAAAAGTGAGATAGCAGTGATGATCCGCATCTTTTGGCGCTAAGGGATATCTGCAAATTTGAAAACGATATCAAAGCATTGGGAAATCGTGAAGCGTCCTCAGGAGCATGCTCGATTCCATAGTTAGCCTTCATTTTCAAATATCGATAATTCGGCGACTTCAATCGTTCGACTAAGTCAATGAAACCAATCATCAATTTTGAAGCACGTAAGCAAATATACAGTTGAAATTGATTCACCATTAGCGCAACTAAAGATCCACCCTATAAATGCATTACAATGTATATCTGCAGCAAGTAGAACAACACTTCAAAATTAAGTGAGACCGAGACTGATGTGCACTTAAGGTAATTAGGGGCTTCGAAATCGGGTTGGATTTCAGTGCTATTCTTAGAAATTAGTATAGAAATGATTTTTCTCTGCTCCTGAAGCAACTGTGTGATAATTGAATGGCTCATGCACGAATAGAAAGCTGGTTAAAGGAAGCTAAATCGGAAATAGGAAAGGTATTATTGTTCACTGCATCTGAGGGAAATGTCAGCGGTATCAGTCACTCAAAAACATGATGGAGGTGGTACAAGGGTGAGCAAAAGAATTCGAAAACCCCACGGAACTGCATCAGTTCCACCTACAACATTTTCACTTTAACAACTGATTGAAACACTTCGGATCGGGACAACCCGAAACTTTCACTTGAGAAGCCTGCATCGAAAAGCGTTGAAAGCTTCAACATCAGCGTGATATGCGAATTCTCTCGATCCATACTTTTTGTTCACCTTCAGGAATTTGCATTTAAGAAGCGCACTATGACGAGATCGAATCATTGTGTGCGCATGTGCGTGAGCACATATTTGTTTCTTTAACGGCATCAAGTCGGAAAGCATCAGCACTTGATTGACAAAATTTGGTGGTGAATACAGCAACCACTGGCCTCCAGGGTCGATCCTGTACGCAGTTTACTCCAATCGGGCGCTGTTTCAAAATCGGTTTGCTGAGCAAGAAGACTTTTTGTGGATTTTGCGGTTTATGATGAAACGATCTGTGGTTTAGCGATGTGAGCCGTTTTCGCGCAAAACATGGACACATTGTTAGGCACCTTACAGTATTTTCTGCTATCTCATAACAATGGACATGAGATGATTGTGACTACAAAAAAGCGCATTGCAACAACCTCTATGATGTGTTTTTCCACTTGTCTTTACTCGGAAAGGAAAATCTTGCACTATGCCAACATCCGCAATCGTATGTGGAGCGCTTGCTAGTGGCAACGTAGCATTTTACGTCTTTCGTTTTACAGATAAGTTCATTTACAAAACAACACGCATGAACGAATTCTAATGAGAGTTTACTTTGCCTGAGTGGATCGGTGGTTTGGCCACTCATTTTATTCAGTAGGATTGTTAAGCTCGGAAATCTTTACAATAATTGCAGCACTCACATGATGAATAATTCCATAGGGAAGGTCTTCGGAAGCTGCGAGAATAAGAAAGTCTTTGAAATCTGTTCCACCCTATTACATTCATTTCAAGTTAGGTTGTTTTTGAGAAGAGTGTCGGCAGTTTTTTGCTATCGGTGGTCTTCGTAATTCCTCGCGGTGCGAAACGAATTAACATCATCACACATCAAAAGAGTGCTGTTGCTGAAAGAACAAACCTTTTTCATTCGTTGTGACGAGACAAAAGCGCCGACAAGACTATGCACATCACTCAATTGCTTTCCACAATAACTAGAGCACAAAAGCGTTCTGCTGTCGCAATGAATTGCTGCGATACGGTAGGTCGAAGAGCAGCCTTTCTCATTCAGTGTGCCAACACCTACCGTAATCGTATAACAGCCATGAAGTGATCATAATATAGAAAATGGCGAATGATGGCTAGGAAAAAATATTATCGGCTTGTTGTGAACGCCACCAACCGTTTAATTAAATCCCTCGCCAGCCAGTGTGTTAGTCCGCGCCGGATTCTTTGCCTTTTGTTGCTAAGGTGATTCGTAACACAACAATCACACCTGGCATTCAGCTTCGAAAACATGCCGTGAGAGTATTGCTTTCGCAAGACGATTTCGATGGATTCCTCCTAGCAGGTAAGGAATGCATTGCATTTGAGAGTACAGCATGAAGAGGTGTCACAACAAAATAGCATCCCCTTCAGAGATGAATTTTCAAGCGAAATTAAAGAAATTGCATTCTATGTCCTGTCAGCATAGCGCACAAGCATTTTTGCACAACATGCAACATTCCTCTCTAAGTGGAAAAAAATCGTGATAAGATTCGCAATGGAATACTGCACGAATGGAATTTGCAGGAAATTGTTAGTCATTGCCTGAAAAATCGCCAAGTTTCAGAGTGGAATAGAGACAAGATGCGGTGCATATTCGGATGTACAAGCATGTGGCACTGCATTGGCTCGTGACCTTCATGCTATGTGCCGTTGATGCACCGATTGGATGGGAAGAGGAAGATCCGTGAATGGCAATATAAGGGTCGAAATGAGAGATGTAGCGACTATAAGATAATAGGACTCTTGATGCGCTGAAGATGGAAACTGAAGGAATTGAAAGCTGGTCGAAATCAGTTGATTAAACTACTGCTCTACGATATAACTCTTCTTGTAACCGAAGACTTGCTCTGTGAACGTAATTTTGCTGATTCTGACATTCCAAGCAACCACTGTGAAAAGCTTTTCAAAGAATGGACAAGCAATAAGAACAGGCGGACAAGAATGCCAGAGATGCTGAGACGACATGCACGTTTGCAAGAATGCCGTCTATAGAATCAGAAAGATTGATGAAGTTTGGATAAATAATAAAATGTGCACGCTGATGACCTATTCAACTGCTCGAACAAGTCTTCTTCCGAAGCTTTGCTTGCATATTCGTTTGCAACATTGACGTGCAATGACTCATTGTGGCGACGTTGTACCTGTTCATATGTGTGTTTATGTGTGGGGCCCACAACTGCAATTTGTTGGTCCCTATTTGAAGTCCACCGAATCTACAATCGCAGACTCTGTTGGTACTGCGATTAAACTGATCACTAAACCTACAATTAGGAGAGTGTAGGATGACATGCTGTAGGATGACGTGTCTCAAGATGGCTACCAACTTCGAAGCAAGTGAATAGCGTTTAATAGCGTCAAAAATCTGCAGTTAATTTATGCCGATTGGAACGCAGTAAGTTGTTCCATGAAAGATTTATTGACAGCAAGTGGAAAATTGTGACACCGAGTTAGCGTGGTATTCTCCCTTGCATATCATTCATCCGATCATGCAGTTTCGCAAAGAAAATAAAGAAAAATACATCTACAACAGCACCATTGCTCGCATATTTTCTACATCACACTGTTTTTTAAATAGCTCCATCAGTTAAAAATGAAATTTCAACCAGTGTAAATTGCAGGCAAATCCATTCAATCACCTCCAGCTTCTATAAGATCTTTTGGAGCTAACTGTTCCGATCATAGTGCGCCGATAAAACGGCGTCCTAGAACACGCACAAAACTCATCAAATTTCTTAATGCCAAATTCAATTGCTTTCAAGTTGGATCTGTCAACAAAGCAGGCACACGCACATATACAAGCACGGACAAGACGCAGCAATATGCTAATTCAGCAGAAGCAAATTTGCAACTTGCGCTGTAGAGAAAATCTCGATTCCTTTACATTCCGAGCATATCCAGCCATTAAATGCGCCTTTAGCTCGCTGAAAATGGTGGCCATAATTTCTCCGCTTTTCAACACATCAGACTCGACGATCGTGCCCGTAATAAAACCGATTGGCACACGAAGTCGAATAAATTTACGTTGTTTCATCGAACTCATCAAATGAAACTGTAGAGTTTGCACACATCGATCTGGCTGAGCACTGAATGCTGACTAGCTTATAAATTCGCGATGCCTTCGTTATTCCTTCATATTCATTTATGCGTGGCGCCACTAACTTCAATCAACTATGGTCGCAAACACCTCTTTTAACTAATTTTTGAGGCGTTTGGTGGTGTGAAACTGGATGGTGATGAGGACATTATGTGTAGGGAATCCTGACTACAAAAGGCAACTTTTACTCAACTTTTCGGCTACGAACCACTCTTGTAAAATATGAAACGGAGATTGCTCATCGAAGAACCAGCGTAGACGTGCTTTGATAACTGAACTCTTAGTGAAGAAACAATTTCATGCATCCGTCAGAAATAGGCGAAAGGTTTAGAGAGGAATGCTTGAAGATCGCTCTAATGAACGTTCCAAAGTTGCGATAAATCAAGATCGCATTGTCCAGTTGTGGATACTGCAGTATAACAATAAGATTTATAAATGCATAATTAACAATCTCTCAAAAGCACCCATCTACGCAATCGTACAATGGGAGATATTAACGCGTGTTAGCAACAAGACACACTGCTAAATTACTGCTACGAAATTTTGCATACCCTAACAATCAACAATTTCAGCAAGCGAACGTGTGACGATGTGCTAGTCGAAAGAGTACGTAGAAGTCCTTACATGGTCGAAGATCACATGAAATAAGGCATGTGCATACTCTACATTCTGTCAAAGCTCGAAGGTAAATGAGAAAATATGCTGAGGAAGGTGCGGTGCCGATGAGGGTTCTAGTACATTTCTTGCAGTCGACGGTTGGGATAGCAACTAAATGACTTAATGCAAGAGCGAATTTCAGTCGAAATTATTAATCAGTTCTTGTCAACAAATATGCAAATGTATTTGGCATGGCAACTAAGTGAGCTATGCAATAAGGTGAGCGCTAATTGAATATTATATGATCAAGCGGGCAAAGAGGTGAGCGCCAGTCTTTGTTATATCCGTTAATTTCTGGCCTTTTTGAATGCCGCACAATAATACTCGAATTTTCGTGTAGTTCTGAGCCCCAACCGGTCGTGTGTGCCCGAAAATAACCGGAATAATGACAATCTGAGCGCCAATTGAGTACAGATGTGCACAGAAGCTAGCGCTCATCAGCTGCCATTCAGGGACGACGTACAACAGAATCAATTCACTTGTCTGATAGGGAAACATTGCTGGTAACTGGTGGGCGGGTCCTTACTAAATATACGGATTCGTTCGACAAAGCAAGCAAAAATACTTCTAACAACTGAATGTTAACTGAACGTTCAAATGACTGGTCCATGGACGCACGTCTCTCCAAATAAGCAAGCACCACTCAGCTATGGGGTGTTTCGCTTTACCTTTGTAGGCATCCGACTGTTTATTCGAGTGAATGCACGGTTCATCGATGCAGCACTTCATGATGAAACATGGGACTTATTTATTTCTATGAAAGTGTAGTAGACGATTTAGGGTGATGCTAGCAGAAAACTTTAGCAGTAACCAACTTTAGCATTAAGTGAAAACTTCAGCAGTAATCACAATCATAGATCGAAAATATTGACTGCAACATGCAAACACACAAAAACTGTGGAGAAAACTTTGAAAGTAGATAAGCTAACAACATAATTTTATCACCTCGGAAGGCTTTTTTGTCGCGTCAAAGAGTCGCTAGTAAAAATACTTCAAATGCGAATATCCCATTTTCATAATGCCGATAAACGATGACTTTTGCCAAACCTCAAATTTATGTCAGAAGTTTCTCCCATAGGCTATCAGCGTGCACATTTTGATGTTGATTCATGCACGTATATATAAGCTTGCTTGTTCATCAGTTTTAGATTGTAGGTGGGTGGAATCATAATATCTGGTAGGTGCAGTCTATGCCGCAGATGAGCTATGCAGCAGCACTCAGCTTAATTCATCGAAAGGTTTATAAATGTTTGAACGAAGCCAATGTTTGCGCGTGTCCAGGTTTGAACCAAGAATAAGAACAACCCAACGTGAGGAGCGACTTCTGGATAATTCCTTGATGTAGTCATATGTTCTTCTCAAAAACGTTGTCCTCTTTTCTCATCATTCTTCCAGCTTCCATAGTTATTTCACTACGCTTCCCTTATCTCGCTAAAAGGCTTATTTTCTTGTTATTTTCGACTGTGGCTATAGAAGGGAAGTCCTATTACCGATTATGCTGGCGCAACACAACGGCTTTTCCAGCCCCAGATTGCTTGGCAAAATGGGGGATAATGGATACAGTTCGAAAGAAATTATATAAACAGTGCGTACGAGCAGCAAAGAAGTTGTTCTACTCGAAAGCAGTTGATGAGTGAAGGAATTGTCAAAGCGAATAATTTTTCAAACATTCGAAGCTCGCAGTGTCGCATCATATCTCATAAAGCTACATATGGCCATCCTCTGCCAAATATCAGTATGAATAGTGCATCTGGAGGCCGACATGACAGCTTTATTCATGAAACCTCGGCCGTTGCCAGAAGCTGATAAATCCACACATTAGATGTCAAAGAAGTCGCATGATTATTGTAGTAAGCGCAAGAACTACTTCTGATACGCTCTCATAACCAAGAATCTGCAGCAGAAGTTTTGTACGTTATAAGGCTTGAGGTGAATTAATGTCATCAATCTCAACATGTAGCTCCCGATAAGAAATGAAGGTTGACAGGTAGATACAATGCAGTGCGTCAGCTTGCTCTCGTGCACGCCCGCATAGTAAATAATATCGAGGTGGAGATGAACTGTGGTCACACATGAATTATACGAGCCTTGTGACGGCAAACGAAGCGATAAATGCGGTCAGACTTCTTATTCGACTAAGCGAGTCTCGTGTAAAGGAAGCGTTTTACTTCGCCTCAACTTATTCATCACATAGATTATTAGCAAAGTCGTTCGCACAGTTTTTCTGTATTTTTGAGCCGTATTCTTAGACATAAGTGTTGTTTATAGGTAGGAAGCAGGGAGAGAAGGAAAATAATGAGACAAGGTTGTATTATTGGAAATGGTTCGTTATTATGAATTGGGAGGGATGGCACAAACAAGGTTTATATTACCGACCAGATTCGAAAGAATTCGAGAAATTTCTTTATTTTCATGTCACGGACCAAATGGAATTTTATTCACCTCTATTATCGTGAGTTAAAATGCAATTTTTGGTACATTTTCGATTCAGTTCGTTGCAGATGCCGAAAACTGCTCAATAACATCATCTCGTTTATAGCCGAAAATACATGGGATCGCTCTCAAGAAGAAAAAGCAGTTCCCGCACCCATGCAGAAACTGCAATTAGCAAGAACTCCGTCTCTTACATTGGATCTCATAAATAGAGCCGCGTATTTAGCTGAGTCGATTTGCCGTACTGAACTGCATTATGTATTCGGACGAATACAACAAGCGGATTCAATTTCTTCCATGATTCGTGTTAGCAATTTTTGCAGCGTCTTTGAGCAGCATTTTCGAGAACACGCTAATGGACCTTCCTATAACTTCCCCTAAATGCTTTACTAATGTTATGTGAATGCGCCAATGAAAGGTAAAGGTAGCATAGGTATAACTCTCTCTTATTTTTTTAGTCAATACAAGGACTTCTTCTCAGCAAAGCATCACTATCTTTTTCCATCATTTGCAACAAAGTTGAAACGAACAGCTATATATCCTGCATGGCTATGTAACCTCAGTGGTAGTTATGCCATCAGAAAATATGATCTTTGGAACGGTTATGTGGGGCACAACAAACAATTGGCGCTAATTTCGTCAACATCCTTCAAAATATCCTTCACCACGTCGAAGAAGAGGTGGAAAAGTAAATCATATAAGTCGGAAGAATATGAATTATTCCAACTGTGTACAACAGATGATCTCATGAAGCGTCAAAAAATATAAAACGTTAAATGCCAGTCAACTATATTTTCTCGGAACAATCGCTGTGAAAGGCCTCGATATGAAATCAAACTTGATTTCAATCAGCAATGAGATGCAAATAAATCAATATGAAATTAAAGCGGATTTTTTTAGCACTCTTAAGTGCCTATCATCGTCTACGATTTCTTTCAAATTTGATAGATGAACTTGAGACCTGCTGCACAAGAAGATGTCAAAGTCGATGAGGAAATTTATGATGCATTTTGAAATTCAGTATCGAGTTGAGACTTCATAATCATCCATCCAGCTCTTCATAGCGTGTCAAATAAATGCGAACTTACTGTCAATGTCTACAACACCGTCAAATAAATGTCAAATACAAAGGTCTACAACACTCACCTAAAACATCGTTAAATTCAGTACGGTAAACAAAATTTAGAATGAAAATTCATCACATATAGCATGAAAATTTTATTTCAACCTCCCGAACTACGATAACAGTTGGCATAGAGCCATAGATTGGCTAGCCTGAATGGACACAACATGCACTTGAGCGCGCCGTGATATTGTATTCAATCAGACGTTTCACAAAAAAAGCCCACTGATGTTTATTTACACGCATTCATAATTAGCTTTCAGCGTTGAAGGCATAAATGCGTGTTGATTGAACAGCTATGCTGTTAGCATTACCTGCGCAAAACACTGAATCCTCCAGTGTCTACTCTCACATTTTCTATGGCAATAATCATACTCAGGAGACTACAGCATTATGTTGCCGGAAACATCAAGCGTCTTCTGTTTGCGGATATTATAGTGCTCCGATGCGACTTTTGCAATATAGTTTCGCGGAACTCAATGAGGAATTGAAATGCACAAGCGAGTGTTGTTGACAAAATCTCATAGAAACTATTAAAGGATTTCATGTTATAGCGAAGAAAACTACCGTGAAGACATCTAGATGGGAATGGCAAGTCAAGAGAATTAAATTGCTTAGAAGCCTGCATCAGTGATTATTCGCGAAACTTCAGCAGAGCTGTACAGCAGAGCACACAAAGCGAGAATGTAAAAAATCGAGAAAATTGAGAACAAGACGAGCTCAAGATCCAGTCGATCCCTTCCACTCGATCATCAAGGAAACAGTTGCCTCGATAGCATGCCTAAGTTCCTTGAAGCACCCTCCAGAACATCATTGATTCCTGTAGGTTGAAAAGAAAATCAATAAGATCACTGTCAGAACAATTTGTCGGTTGCCTTCATCTGCTCATTTTCTTTAAACTACGTCAGTCTTTGCTGCCATGTTTTCGTTGAAATTTTCAGAAAATATTTTATTATCGTCGTCATAAAAGAATCCTGCTAATTGTCAACAATTTTTGGAGGTCGTCATTATGCTCATCATCGTTTTCACTCATCAATCAGAATCGCTCATTTCAAAACTTCACTAAATCCCAATACAGTGCAGGTATGACGCGAGCGAGCATTTGAACTTCTGCGCGCTCAACCGGGTGGAGCATTACAATTGGTGGAGTAAGAGCTCTCAGGAATCATTGCAACGAGGAAAGCATATCTTCTTATTTCGCAGCATTCTATCGCAGTATCTGACAGAAAGATATCACCTAAAACTTAACTTCAGATAGCGAGAACTATTGCAAGAAAATTGATACACATCTTGAAATCGTGCCAATACACTGATGAAAACATTACCGCGGATTAATGCAGAAAAATCATATTTCACTTCACTTGCCCTTCAGTCCGTTTCGTAATCCATCTGCATGTGGCTGTCGAAAGAGCTTGGTACTGTGAGAGAGACAGACAAGTGTGATGTTCTCATCTTCAGGATGCGTAAGCAACTACGCGGAAGCATTACCACAGACTATGGAATTGGGAAGCACACTAGAATGCGGGAGAATAAAATAGTCTTGTTTGAGACATGGGAATCCAAGACGATGAGAAAATTTGTTTGTATCTAATGTGCGCCCTGACTGGATTGACGAATCAGGATGTCAGCATTGTCAGCACAAAAATAGCATGGTTCAAAGGCAATTCTTTGTTAGATTATTGTTCGTCGTCTTATGTCTTGTTAGTGAATACCACTCAGTGCTAGATTCCACAAGTTCAAAGCGTTCAGAAAAGTTTAGGCGTTCGGGGCAGCTATAGTCTTCAACCGCAAAGAGGCATCAGGCTTCATCCTGATGATGCTGCGCATGTACTTGCACTTTCATTGTAGGAAACAACATTGGCACGTTATGCAGTCACTTATCTTGCGCACATGTGAAGCATGATAAAAAGATAGTAGGAGGTCACTTTCAAAATCACTTCATGCTTGTAAAAGTCACTTTCATACTCATCAAGCAATAATGTAAGCAATGAGCTGCAGCATTGTTTGAATTGCTGAAACACACAATATGGCCTCAACTTGGATAAGTGGTTATCCACAACTCGGATAGATTGGAAACGGAAGCGCAGTAGTATGATCCTATCAATCAGTTTGCAGCTCTCGGTCACAGCTTACCATGCCAAGTGGTAAAATTTATGTACACGGAATGACCAACAAAGCAGCATATTTCGGCACTTTGTTCCGCTCTATGCATCGTAATCCATGTAGTTATTAGGATCCCCAAAGAAGCAGTGCTTGGAAAGCCAGGGGTGGAAGCTATAGCAGCTCACTGGATAGTCGTGAGAATGGCAAATGCTGCACAGTTGTAGGAAGCAAGCATTAAAGGCATTTGACAGTGTTAGGGCAGATGTGCTAGAGAGTTAGGAAGAATATAGATATGGCATCTTTTATACAAATCGATTTGTTATCGTTTAAAATTTGAGCCGATGGTAAGCATCAATTAAATCAGCGGCGATGCCCTATTCTAGCACGACTCATGCGAGCTGATTGTTCAGCTTTTGCGTGTCATTCTTTCTGCCTCTGGCCACTCTCTAAAGACTGGAGTTCCATTTCTATTGACTATCTCTGCGGTGAGCTAGTTAAACATGATCAAGCATGAAATGCATTCAATCATTTGCACAGAAATATCCACTATTTATATTTATTGTTTTCAAATAAAAGAAGAATAAGAGGAGTATTTTCAAGAACGAAATGGAGTCACTTGTTGCTACAAACGCACCACCTGTGCTATTAAAAATATCAAAGACAATGCTTCGAAACATTCTTCATTTTGCACTACTACTAATATTTGGCCTTTGTTGTTTCAACACACGACAATTTTTATGAAACATTAAATTGATGTCGATATGAGAAGTCGCAGATATCAATATATCGATTGCAAACGAATAATGATAGAAAGTTTTGCGAACGAATTTGCTCTTTCGATGGGAAAGAATTCCTATTGCTTACAAAAATTTATGATGGAGATTGCAAAGGTTCCAGCAGTTTGTAGAAAATCTTTGAACATTATCAGCATTGGAATTCACCTCGAAAACTTCAAAAATGGTTGATAGTTGTCTTAAAGAAGGAAACCTGCAAATTTACTGAAGCGCAGACGTGAAATCCAAATCGCCGATATAGGACAAACAATACGGATAAACAAAGATGGTCATATGCCGTTGATGAGTGCGCCACATACCGTACACCACACGAAGCTGCCACATGACAGCGACTGACGCTAATCTCGTTTGATGTATGATGCCATTGAAATAACGACAGTTGTAGGAACAGTGCAAATGGTCGCATTGTGGATCATTGCGTAAATAATAATCACCTGGTGCACACATTCCAGGAGTTAATATAAAAGGCAGCTAAGAGGCCAAAAAAACGATTAGTAAATGGTGTCATCAGCAAAATAACCTGAAACAAGTGAAGGTTCTTGAGAATATTTTGGGGAGATGGTCAAGAACAAGTCGGGTAGATGAAAGGCAGTTAGATAGACGAGCAATGTGAGAGATTTCCAACAGTTGCATCATTAGGTGCCTATGATGGTGAGTAGAGATGCATATGAAAAGTACCACAGTAATAGAGGGCCGATTTGCATGACACATAATCCCACAGTCTACGCAGTCCTTACTTTGAATGACTGCTCCCGTACTGCACAGGAATGACGCAAGGCCATCACTTCTTTTCCGGAAATGTTCCTACCCGCCTGAGAGAGATTCGTAGGTGCAGAGAACAAGCAGAGTTCGCAGATCTGAATTTGGAAACAGAGAAACAAATCAAACGTATGCTCTCGTCCAATGCATTCTCAAATACCGGCTGATTCATGTAAGATCACTAGACGAGCATTGAAAGACATAATACTCCCTAAGGTATTGTAAAGCAAATAATGCATTCCGATAAGCAAGCTTTCCGAGATCATTATTTATAATCCTTCGATGCACGAACTTGTAGCAGCAGAAAACACCAGCAAAAACCAAGCCCACGAATTGTGGAAGCAAGGGTAATGCCACATAACCACGCTTGTTAGAAGACAAAGGTTATGAGATATAATATGAGGGTCGTGCACCAGGAGCAAAACGGATGAGAAATGACATGCGTGAAATCACTAGTTTAGTGAAAATTGCCCACAAGAATGGTGTGACATGTAAACAGCCTTCTAGATACGGAAACAGTAGTTTGAAAGAATCAGAGATCAACAGAGATATCAACATGCAGCGGAGATGGATTAGTGAAGCTTTTGTGGATTCTTCATTAGAGGTTGATTTGATTCCTGCATTCAATACAAACAACAGTATTAGCAGGCCGGCAATTGTTGATGAACTGAATGTTCGCTACAATATGAGGAAATCCATATGCAAGGCTGAGAGAGATGTTCTTAGACCGCGAATATACTCTTGATTAGTTTCGAAAAAATTCGATTATTTCCTGGACAATGGCTTCATCGATGACTCCAAAGCCAGCAGGGTTTCGAGACGGGTGCAAGTTCGCGATATCTCAGCGATCTTTTGCCTATTGCGCAAAATCCTTGAGCACGTGCCCTAATTACCAGCAGCTTACAATTTTCGTTGGTTATGAATTCAAAGCAGTTTATCAGAAATTTTCTGTATTAGCGAATGCACGAGATGAATATTCACACAGATTTTGACGTCAATGGTCCCGCAGGTAATGATGTTAGCGACTTATAGAGCAATTTGCAACCGAATAGGTTCACTAGACCATTTCTGGTTAAATAGGCCATATTTACTAATGCGCCGGATATGTTGCGCGGCTTTGACAAAATCATATTTCATCACAGTGGGCCCAACTGCAGTGGAGCTCGAAAATTGATAGCAACTATGGAAAGACTCTAGTGGTGTTATGAATTTCCGAAAAGGTTCGACTCCTACATATCTCGAGTCGTGAAAATAGTCAACGCACTCGCTGATTGCACTGTTTCGGAGTAAGAAGTCGGATTATTGTAAGTCAATTTCGGAGTCAACACCAGAGTCTACTTCGGTACAACCATTTTCTGCTTTCGCTTTTCGTGCGTCAGCACAGTATGGCTTATAAATATGGTCGGTGAAGAATACTACAATCAATGTGAGGCAGTACTATTAACATATGCAGCAGATCCTAATGCAGAATTTAGCTGAATGATTCCTTCTTAACTACAGCAAGCTCCTGTTTATTGCTGAAAGCGGATGCTCTTTCATGAAAAAGTTTTATAGATTTGTCACGGGAACGACGTTATTGAGAGCGAAAGTTGCCTTCATTTTGTCAAAGACATCGGATTTTTCGAAAGCCGGGAACAATCGAAGGAGCAGGCATGGTACACTGGGCGTTGGAATGCGCAACTCGAGACATGAGCCAAGGGAATTATAGAACTGTTTATTGCAGCAGAGAATATTCAAAATCTCATCATTGCAATGACTGGCATCTCGATGAAAGAATAAGGAGGAGAGTTCTGACAGTATCTATAAATTCGGATTCAACACCGTCGGAATAGTAGTCATGGAAATAGCGTATTGAAAAATTAAGCTGAGCTCTGTTGTTCCATTTTCGAATACTTTTCCCTTCGCTCAACATGAACGATTGTATTTATTGTTCACTAGCGTCATTTTATGAAGAATGTTTGACCAAATTTCCGGCCAAATATTCGGAAACCAGAACGAAGTCTCCAATCTGTGTCGGAGTATTCCTGCGCCCTCATGAGGTGGAAACAGCGAACAATATTCGGCGTAAAAGTCTGTTGTACATTCATATCGGCTTCCCAAATACTGGTGATAAGAAATTAGTATATTTAATTACTTGCGGCTGCTACAGAAAGATCTTCGCCACGGAAAACCAGCGATGTCATTCACCCTATGGTTAAATGAGAGCATTGTTGCTTCATTTTATATTTAACAGTCTCAAGAATGCGCGATATCATCGTTGATACAAGCGGAGAAACAGAAAGGCTGCAATCTTCGTTAGGTGAAGAACTAGTCCACTTTTATTGCAACGCACTCCAGGTTTTCTGAGGTTCTCTCACACGTTGACACTGGCTTCATGATAACGGAACTTCAGAACGGACACCTGGGCCAGGTGATTATCAGGCCCACTGAGCTTCGCGCTCAACCATTCGACTCGAAATTGTGAAGGGAATGATGTGATGGAGAATACTTGTGACAGAATGAGCACGTTGTGCATTCAATTTCTGCCTGTGGGTGTCAGTCAAGTAAGGCTGAGCGGGCAGAATTCGGAAAGAATTTGCGGACCGTTAGTTTTTTGCAGATATGATAAATGTCTTCGATAACCGACCTTCAACACTGCTATTTGTAGCCAATGTTGATTTGAGAAAACCAAATTTATTTGGGAAAGGACGCGCTCATTATTTGGCGGACCGAGAGTGTGAACTACTGAATGGCCAAAAAGCGGATCCTATGAGGGGCCAGTTTTGCTGGATACCAGGAAGTGTCGAGGACCTCCAAGCTGATCCTGAATTCCGGTTTATTATGAGGCAAGTTGCTGCAAAATTTTACATTCGGAGCGGTTGAATGAAACAATCTTTGCCAATTTTCGTTCCCACAGTGCACTAAGAGCTTCGCGTCTGATCTGATTATGTCAACATCAGTCGACCTCTTTTTGCACTAGTTTCAGCCTGTCAAGCATAAACCCAACAGTTGCAAAGTTTTAGGAAAATAATGCAAACCATAGAATGTTCCATCCAAGCATGCAAGATGATCAACAACCTTCGAAGGAGGCTGAATATTACACGAGCCTAAATTATTTAGATATGTGCATATGCGATCGGTCGAGTTCGCATTTTGCACTGATCGAGTCCCAAAAAACCGAGCCACCCTCAAAAAGTGGTCGATTTCGTTGAAAAAGAGCACATATTACGTCTTGACGAAGCTTCAGATTGATTGATAATGTGATTGGCACTACAAGATTCAGAAGACATCAGCTCCTGCAAAACATAACTTAGCTTGTTTTGGCTGAAGCTACATGAGGATTTTCCTGCCGGTGTGTCGAATTACTTCTTATTGCCACATCTCAGCACATTTCTCCTCCGTCAGCTAGATACAAACATGCCACTATGGATCGTGCTGTCAGCAATACTAGAAGAATCAAGATATTGTCAACATTAATGATACCACTAATCATTACTAGTTACACCAAACAATACTAGTGGTATTACGATATTTGCAATCGTTGCCGTCATTTGATAATAATTATTGTCATAAGCACTACAACCAGTAATGATAACGCCATAATTGTATGATATTCGCTTGTAATCGGTACTAATTGGGGTGCTAATGACAGCAGTTGGATACGTGATATGCCAGTCAGAGGGCGACATACTGTCCAATGTTCCGATTCGTCTAACAGGTCAGCAGCGTGTTCATGTCCACTGTTAATAGCGACGCTGTTAAGACAGATTTTCTGAGTGGACTTTTGACAGTGAGGTTTTGAAAAGGTGAACAAGGAATGAAAGCAGTGGGAAGCCTTATGTCGTTTCTGGGAAACGGAAAATGCACCTATGACACCTCTGATACCGGTAAACAAAAAATCACTCTCTTGAATGCCCTTCTGATGTAAGGAAACTATCTCAAGACTGAACTGTTGGAATCATCCATCGCTGGTGCCGACGAAATGAGTCAGCGATTGAGTGAATGCCAACTAAATACGCAAGTGGTCGGTTCGCGATTGCGTGAGAATAGAAATAGCGATTGAACATCGCGTTGAGAGACAAGCGAAGAAGAATCACTTCAGGCTCATTGTGAGAAAATCATCTAGACATAATGCAGATGATCACCGATTATTGAGCTGTTACAGTTATAAAATAAAATGAAATTAATTGTTGTTTATGGGCTTGTGTTGAACGACCAACTTGCATACTGATGCATGAAAAACCTGCAAAGTTCTGTTTGAAGGTCAATTAACGAACTTTTGGCAATCATTTTGAGCAATTTACAAAACGGGAATACAAGCAATATTCGTGTGGAACATTTGTGGCGCAAAAAATAAGAGGTTCGAAATGCCTAAAAAAGGTTATCACAGAATGGAGAGAGAGTGTCGCACGACATCAAGCCGGATTATGTGCTAATAAGAGCCGCTTTTTACAGTAGAGAGAGAGAGAAAACGCCCTTTTCAATGGTTGTTTGATGCCGAAACAACTTCAAGAGTGAAGTATCTCCGGGCTGGACGCGAATTCACAAAGGGTCTTGAGCCTGCAGAAATATTTCTGTAATGCGTTGTGGACTTTCGAAGGCATCCCCATCACGGATTTTGTACTGAACCATGGCTGGACTGTTTCGTCGTACGCAGTTAGGGCTCCTCCACCTTTTCTTGACAGATACTTAGATGCTATCGAGGTAAAACATCAGATCTAGCGCTTCTAAAAAAATTCCATAATTGGGCAATGAAATGTTCTTAGCCTTTCGATTAGTTGCCCCTTTCACCACTATAAACGAAAAAGAAGTTTATTTGCCCATTGCAACTGCAGCAGCAATAATCTATAGCCGGAATTAGGTTTATAAGTTGACGAATGCAACGGTTGCTCGTTGATATCGAATTAGGTGCACATCATATGTGGGATTGAAATGCCCACTCCGAGGAATTGAATTCAGTGAAATATTCGCGATATTTGGTCTCAGTATTAAAGTTCTCATAACTATTGAAGCCTTTATTCTATCTGAGTTTTACGTATATAGCTAAAAGAATAGTCTTGCAGGATACTGCAGTGGGAACGTGAAAGTATAAGGCAATATTACCACCAGGAGATTGCCCCACTGATCCATTTTAAGAAGTCGCTCACGAATATTTCCTCACCCGGTATCGACTAGTCGCATTGTAAAATTAGAATTGCAGATTCCACAAGACTTCAAGTATTCGATACTCACGTAGACACACCCTTTGGCATAAACTGTGAACGCGAAATTTCCCCTTCATAGCATTCATCCTGACACCATCAAGCACGAAGAAATGACTGCTCTCAAACGGGGCCGTTTATATTTTGACAAGAACTTTCAAAAAGCGCGTGAAACATTAGAATGCAATGATCCTCTGTTATTTATTACCGAAGTCTGCAAGCGGCCAGCGATGAAAATAGGTGCACTTGCAGATTCTTGTTTTATCACACCTTCAATGACTTCATCTTCAAGAACCAAAGACGTACATGTGAAATCATTTCTATCGCAATAGCGAAAACTTCATAGAATAAAAGTTTTTTTTTTTTGCATGATGCACTTCGCTTTTGCAATATCATTTGCAAGATGAATGCTAATTTCGCGTGATTATGTCTTCCAAGAAAATCTACTTTCCTTTTTCAAGTAAAGGTTTGCTGCTAAACGGTATTACGAAGGAGCGCTTTTGATGAATGTCTTTATTTCAGCTTAAGAAAGAAGCATCAGTTTATTATAAGAAATTTTTACTGACTTATCGCTGTGGCTTTTCCGAATAGAGGGCAGGAGTTGACTGAGCTCTTTGTTTCAGACCACTGGGATTATCTTGGGATATCGAAATCCATATTAAAGCAACATCGGATCCTCCAAGACTTTTTCAACCAAGAGATCTGTCGAGTAGGGAAGTTGCTACGTTCTGACTCTTAAACAGTGCCACATGAGTTAACTAGTCGTTTATTATATCGATGCAATAAAAGTAATTATGAGGAATTGCAAATTTCCCCGTCATAGGACTACTACTCGTTCAATACTTGATTTATTGATTGAAAATCTGGTATACGACCAATCGTTTGAAACAATTTTTTCATAAATATTACAGTTGACGCCGTATCATGGTGAGATAATTCCTCTAAAGTGCCCAAAACTGATACTCTTCATTAACAATTGCTTGTGGTAACTGGAAATGATAGGTGTTAACAAGCACACAATTTCAATAGTCAAATGTAAGTTTTTAGCTCATCTGATCGCCCAAAAACGAGTTGAACGATAGGTGCGTTATGCATTATAATTCATTATGCTAACGAATTCGTATGGAAGTTCGAGTTCATTAGTTCCTCTCGACGTATATGACGTTAAGCTAATGCTTCTGATACACATGTTCATTCGCTAAGTGGAGAAGCCATCGTCGACGAATGATTACATAATGAATCTGTAATTGTTACTCATGTGAAACAAGCCGTTGCTTTATAGCATTCTATGATCAGCAAATAATGACTGTCATCAATATGATAATATTTGAGTAAACATTCATTAGTGTTGCTTTTTCGCATCACTTTGCGTTTATTGTTACTAAAATGATTTGAATAGATGCATACGGTTGCCTAGGCAACAAAACGCAACAGGTATGTGCTGTTGATTGTTAACGCTCCACTCTATCTTCGATTGCATCACGTGCTATTTCACTTTCAACTATACAATGATTGACGATTCAGCTTTAGCTATTCGATGGCTGAAACATCATAAATAGAGCTTTAGGGACTTACATAAATTATATAAGGCAATTCTATTAGTCATCGATTGTAAGCAAGTAAGGTTGCAAGACAATATGGCGACAAAAACCTAATCTGTGCCTACAAAAAGTCAAATTCAGAAACAAGCATCAAGACGTTCTGAAAGTCGAAAAATATCGGAGAGTTGGATTTTGAAAACTCGAGCCAAATCAGTTGGATGGACCAGACCTTTATCTGTAGTTGTCCTTCACTTTCTCTCTTCATACCCATTCCCACATATCGAATTTCCTGGCAGTGTTCCAAAATCTCTATACGCGCAGTGTGAGAGGAAAAAAATTATAACGGCACGCAACAAGCTCAGTTCCTACGAGTTCAACGAGGAAGCTCATATTCGAGGAGCGTTTGTAATGTTTGAGATATGTGAAGGAAGATGCATGTTTGAGGAGTTTATGAAGGAGAAGCTTCAGGAACGAGCAAAGTACGGTGTCATTTACTAGAAGTTGCGAGCCTTTAACTGCAAAACACTAATATTCGATGCCTCTGCATCATACTTTCACACACACACACAGAATATCTTGCACGTAAAAAATATCTCGGAGCATTCATTTTACTAGTTTCTCATGTACACTGTCATCAGTTCAAACATTCATTTGTACCAATCATTTGACAGCATATGTGATCCCTGCATAGTCCTGTTGAGAATATATATTTCTCTCTCTCGTTACTGCCCCTTTCAATGAAACGGACACTGAGTTATGCACCTAGAGAGAAATTCGTTCTGTTTGAATATTTGAAGAAATTTTCATTCTTTCGATGTTCCCATGACATCTGCGATTAAAGTGACGACTGTTGAAGGGTAATCTTATAGTTTTCTATCGCCATTTAGAGCAATATTATCATCTAAGTTGGAAGAGTAATTCCATGCACATAAGCATGGATTTCAAAACGCTCACAATCGCAAACATAAGAATTGCCCACAAAATATTCGCATCATATGTGAGGAATTCATTTAAAAGTGAGCTTTATTATGGCAGTTTCTACTCTGAAGAAAATTATTAGTGATTCAATTAGAAATATCTCGAGGAGCAAACAACGAAATGAAAGAAGCACATAAATACAACAAAATTCAAATCATCAATGCACACTAGGGCACAGATGACAATACACTCTCCAGCGTAATTGCTCATATAAGGCTGGTTCAAACAAATATTCGAAAGCTTCTGAAATACGGCGAATAAGCTGACTGCTTACTACCTGTAGGAAAGCGACCTAAAGCAGAAAATTTCGGACGCACTGATTAAAACGAAACGAGGATGTTGAAACTTTGGGAAATGTCCTCCATCCTAACGCTATTAACTACTGAGTGGTTATTTGTGTCGAAACGACTTAGGAACACACATTAGCAATATTAAGCGCTAGCGGCAGTTAAATACTATGACTCTTTCAAGCTTTAAATTCAGGTCACTGCAGAATATGCACTTTCATGTTTGTCATCTATTCCCAAGTGGTGGTACTATACACACAGCAGCATCATAATAGTACAAACGACTCCATAGGAACCATACGAAATTTGTATGATCTTTGGTAATGAATGCTCGAAAGATGAGAATGATGCGCAACTCCATGTGCTTATATGTGCCGATCAAGACGACATTGCTAGATTTTTGTCTTCAAGACAAATGGGCAAAGTTGAAGAAATGAATGAGGATCTTCAATTGTAGTGACCGATGTGTGTGGTCAAATGAGAGGATTACTTAGTCAGCTCGAAAGTTTAACAGGATAAGAATTTTATAAAACCACATTTTATGGAATTTTGATAGAAAAGTGGTGCTTTTATAGGCATTCGTTCGGATTTCTTCAGGAACAGTTTCATCGCGCTTTCTTATGCTTCATGAAGATGGATCCCATGTGCATCAAGATATATATATTTAGAACTTGCAACAAATGGCTGGACGGGAATATTCTAAGCTAGGAGCAATCCGAACTTTTAACCACCACATATTTTAATTTAGATCAACCCTGATCAAGTAGAAGAAGTTACCATGACTTAATAAGCAGAAAATCCACCTCTCCCCCTCCCCCACCCATTTCGATCTCAATCCTTATTCTAGGTGCATAGTAAAATCAAAACTCAATGGAGGACAACCATTCAGCAATGTGCTTGTTTGTTTAGGCTAATGCATTTTGCAGTGTGTCTGTTAACAAGTTCGCGACGGAAATTCATTTCATTGTTGTGACCAACTTTGTTACCTGCACATCGGTTCAATATTTTTATACAGTTTTCCAATAAAAAATTTTTACGACATGAATTATTTCCCAAACGAAAGCTGTGGCCACAACTTTCTTCCATCACTTCTGAGCCTTCAATAATGAGCTCATTAAACATTTATTCATCTTTACACAATTTTTGTAGGCTGGATTTGTACCGGTCTAATCAACATCTCGAATCAATTTTGTATGTTTTACGAGACTCTATTCAGTGAGCCGGACACTTGTCCGATCAATTTAGTCGTACAAATATCTGTGGAGGTTAGTAGTGAGCGCAAACATGCATTTGTCGTCATCTGTGCACTTGATTAGGTTTCCAATTGCAAACATTTAAATATATCACTTCAAATATCGAACAATGAAAATCAATCTCAACATTCAAACCGAGTTCCCTCTACCACTTCCCTTCCATAACTAGCTAGGTAGATCGTTGATCGCTGAACTCTAGCAAACCATTGCAGACGGTCTCTGGCAAATTCTCGTTTTAAAGCAGCCGGTTCTCCCTCAATTGATCTATGCTGCTCAGATGCGTTCTTATTCGCTCCATTCTTAAATCAAAACTTTTTCGCTATGCAAATATCAGTCACTTCTTCATGGACTGGGATGCGGAATGACCATATTCCATACAATTCGATGGCGTATCACTGGCTTCTTTGATGATTCAGGAAAGGTAAGTGAACTTCAGTATACCTTTTTTTTCGGATGTGACGCTTGAGAAGAATTCTTTCACACTGCTTAGATGGAAATTAAGGCATATTGCAGATGTAAATTTCACAAAATTTCCCACAATAAATGAAAACAAACTCTCAGCACAAAAATTTCTACTATAATCTCCAGGTCTAAAAATAAGTTCTGAATGGAGACATAACACTGAACCTTATTTTGAGGATATTTGCTGAGAAGCCACGATGGTGCCGCCTCAAATAAACGGGGTAGAAATGTAGCTGCGAGCACAAGTGAAACCTATCCAATGGAATGTGTCTGACAACTATGTGAGATGGTGAGACTTTTCAGTCCGACAAATGTTTTTGAGGGTATTTTGCTGATACTCAGTATCCATTAGCGGTGATGGCAGGTGGCTGTATCTCACTCCAGTTATTCTGTATTTCATATCTATTTCGAGCTCATAGCAGCAGTCATTCACGCATCGCCATTCGAAGCATGCTACAGTGTTCAGGATCATCCTACATGGAATGTAAGAAATATACAACAAGGCGAAGGAGTATGTGATCCTCCCATGGCAGATATCACATTTCACTATGATCCATATTGAGAACCGGATCATCAGGTTGCACTTGTTTGCAATACTGCAACAGTATCCTCTGGTAATACTCGCGTGGAGTGAGCGTCCTTGCCGTACTGCATTTACTGGTATTCAAATCGAGCGATTCCATACTAGCAAGCACACGCTCAGATGCGAACGATAAAGTACGCGGATGTTCAATCCACTTAAAATAGTATATATCCGGTGGCACGTAGGGCCTACCGCCTGAAATATTATGTGAATTGTGTGGGGTTTGTGAATAGCACTTAAGACACAAGAAACGTTGTGCTAGAGCAAATGAAAGGCTTTATGCAATTTCCGAGAGATGAGAAGCCAAGTGTTGCAGACGTCCCGAGAAATGAGAGCGTTAACTTTGTTCACAAATGAATCAAAATGCCCCCAGCATATCGTCCCTGTAATTTTGCTTGCCGTTACTTTTAGCAAAAGCCACATTCAACGAAAACATTCCATCTATGGACCATATGAATTCATATTTATGGCAGGACAACATATCGATATATCATTCTCACAAGTGCAAAAAGAATCGCATATAGGCGTGTAAGCAATCGATCCTAATTCGCAACATTTATCCTGAAGCAACGCGTACAACGACTTTTATTATGAGATGAAAATCGAGTCAATACGCCTATTGGGTGCAATCTCATCAAAACAAACGAAACACCACAATATGCAATTTTTCAGCTATGTCCATCACGCCAAGCAGGCTAACATGTACAGCCATTAATCTGTCATTTAACAGATCTAATGGCTCGTATAGATCCTTAGCAAAAAACTCTTTTGATGAGTTCTTGGAATTTGCAACGGCAAACCACATAAATAAAACTTTGTCTCCATGTTGGAATAAGCATATATCTGTATACGCATGCGGCCGTGAATACACATGCCCATCCGAACATGTCGTTTTATTGGGTGACTACCAGCAATGCCGTTCGTTTCAACAACCTCTGAAGCATTTATAGATGGATTGCTGTATGTCGAAGTTTTGCAGGTGTGGTCAGTGGAACCATTGCCCCGATCTTTAGCTGGGGTGGATTCAGTTAAGCCGTGGATTTATCGGCCTATAATTAAATGATGTTTTGAGCTGAACCATAAAAACGTTCTGCGATACGCTGTTCCACTTCTTTTCTGACCTGACCGCTATGAGATGCAACCGAATCTGATGCAACATGTACGCAAACCCTTATGCATATTTAAATGTGCATTCCTTCGAAATTATTGCATCAGCTTGATAACCTGTGAAAGTCACCCGTTGCAAGGAGTAGAGTCATCCATGGTGATGATCCTAGCTTCAGCTGAAAAGAGGGAACAGGTAACCGCAACTCACTCATACGTGTACACATTATACCACTACAATGCGACATACAAATGGAAATTGTTGCAACGCCAAAAGGAATTCGGTTTTGGAGAAGTGTGGAAAATAGGTTCAAAAATTACCAATCCAATTAAGATCAGGTTGCCTTCCATTGATCAGGCAATCTAATAAATATTCTTCCGGCAGCTGTGCCAGTTTGTCCAGTTGCTCTGGTGTTAGGCCATAATTCTTTTGTAGGAATGCCACATAGCCAAACACCTGAGAAAATAAATGACATCTTTAAGGTAAACATCAACAAAATGAGTTAATTCAAGTGTTCGAGGAAACGATACTCCAGCGATTTTCTTGCCGATGATAGTTCCGATCTCGCAACGAACAATAAGGTTATTGCTGCATTTGTAACATATCTGCATCAAAAAGTATTTCTAATGCAATTCCCTCCGTTCCCGATTCCTTCTGTGTATCCAGTTGATGTTTGTGACATACATCCCCTCTCATTTCATATCTGAATACGTAATATGCGTTATGGCTAAGTAATTTCCAATTGTACCTGATTATTTGCCCTCATATGTATATCCTTACCAATTTGCTTGCTTGAATTGCTTGAATTTCTGCAGTGCTTTCTAAAGGAGCACAAAAAGTCGACAAACCTGGCGTATCTATATGTTGTAGAAATGGAATAAGCGGGGTATAGGTTTGCATAAAAAACTGATTACGAATTTACACTGTGCCTGCATAGAACGAACTGTGCTATACTCTTAGGGAGGAAAATAACAATGGCTGTTTATCTCAGCCGTGGTTATATAGTATGGCTTGCTTACGCATGAAAATGTTCTGAACAAAACGTACGCACTTTTATTACCGGCAAAGGTCGGAATCGGCGTTTTTGCTTCTGCAATCACCTTCCTGGGGAATGGATTTCTAATGGAGCTCCTATAGCTCGAGTAAAAGACGTTATACCGATTTTTGATCAATTGATGCTGCTGAAGACAGCTGGCTTCTCAGCCCGCATTGTTAACCAGTCGGTTTGAGAGCCCGCAGTTAGCAAGTTGATCTAATCATCCGAAGATCGTGGAGACGAGAAATGCATAGGTTACCCTCCTTGCAGAGACATTTGAGGTATGCGTGGAGCAGTCATTGGTAAATAAGATATACGTTTTCCTGTGGGACGATGCAATCACAAATAACCGGTGGGATTTGAAAAATAAAACATACGAGGTTTATGGTTGAACGAACTAACCTCTCCCAAATGAACCACTTTGCCACCGATTGTCATAAAGCTTCGGCCTAAACTTCGACCATAGAAGTGAATATCGCGAATGTACGCACTTCCAACCAAATCTGGAAAGTATTCAACTGGTGCCACGATGTCCTTATATAGGTTGGTTCGATCTCGGTTCCAATATACCAAATTCGATGAGCGATTGGTTGAAGCTTTTACCTCTTTTTTGAAAGACGACAAAAGATTGTTGGAATCCAACAACTATATGTTCAGAACTATGAAAATAGTGACCTCTATTTTGACTGAAAATGTAGTGGAGTAGCCAAATTGGCGAATGCCTGATGGATCTAATAATCTGTGAGCGGTTCACTTATGCGGTGTTTGCTCTGTGGTTACTTTTTTGCTCATCATTGAATAGACATATCACTGAACGTATGCTAACAGTTCAAGTGCATTCATTATTTTTGAAGACAAAAAAGAATATCAGAACAGTTTTTTGTGCAGACCGCCGTGGACCGTCATCTGAGTAAAGTCGGAATGATAGCAGAGGGGGGGAGAGAGGTAGAGAGAGGCTTTATGTGAAGAATAACGCAAATTGCAGTAGAATATATAACGAAATAATGATTAAGAAGAATAATAGCGATGACATCAAGACGCATTCAACAAACGATATGCGCGAGATATGCAAATATAAAAGAAAAACAACAACGTGCGATCTTTGCCAATAGGAATCTTTTCGCTGCGGATTCGAAAAAAGAGTGATATGCATCTTTAATTGAATAATAATGTTCAGTGCATAGCTGAATGCACTTCATACCATGAAAGTAATGCGGCGCAAAAATGCAAGTAAGTGCAGCATTATTGGTCTTCAAAAACTCACCAATGCACATAGTTGTAATAATAAGGCCAACGATTATATAGGCGAGCGTTGCTGGTAAAAAATCGACATTTTGAGGTACAATATCTCCAAAACCTGAAGAAGAACGTTGTAATTTACCAGTGGTACCAGTGATTAAAATTCGAATGGCGCCTTTCATCGAATGAAATAAGGAATCATTCAAAAATTGTCTACAACGACAATATATTTTCTCAACATGAAATGCAATGGTTTTTAATGAAGATAAGCTTGCAGGAAAACAGGCAAATTAGTAAGGTTTTTGACATCTCTTTGATGGGAAGTGATCAAGAAAACTTAGTTGACTGAAAAGGAAGAGTATAGACGGTTCACTGATACTCTGATCAACACTGTATGCTAGAATGATATCGCGTGACGACTTTCGTATATCTTATAGCAGAAACAAAGCATTTGCAATATAGAACGATGATTTCACTTGACTTGAGCTCGTCCACTGTGCGAACACCAATGGATATTTTCTGGGAGCCACATAAGAAAAACAAGATCCGAACGGTATCGTACTCACCTATTGTTGTGACGGTTACAAAGCAGAAATAAAAAGATTCCATAAACGTCCAATTCTCCCAGAGTTGCATTAAAAACGCACCGCCCGCCGTATACCCTAGAAGATAATTATATGAATGGGGTCATAGCCAAAAATATCTATAACCATCTGTTGAACCAACCATTCATCTCTGCGATAAATCATTTAACTCTCAAGGTTCGTCAAGGACAACGCAGAAAATACCATGGATCATCACTGAAAGCAACAAATGTAGGAATTGCGGGTGAGAGGAAGAGAGGGAGGGAAGGGCCGCAATCTCCTTTTGCGGCATCTCTTGAAGCACCCGCTTCGGTGGTCTTAGCATCTTAAGGAGAAATCCACTAGCACTTGCAAAGAATCTCCCTCCTGCAGAAGTCCCTGGAAAAGAGGACCCAGCTGGAGTGTTGTGAGTAATGCCTTATGAGGCGAGGGGATTGTGCTCCCCCAATGAGTGGACGCGACCTCGAATGTTTGGAGAATAAACACTGCTGTCGATAAAATAGGCATCCGAACTTTCTTTTACAGCGTTACGCGCTTCTTCTGGATTGATGAAATCGCAGAACGTTCGTGCAACCTTCTCCGCGGAATGCCTTTAGCTGCGCTAAACAAACTGAGCAACCGTTGATATTCACTACAGTGCAGTTGCTCTATGCTCTCTGAGGTATCGATGTTGAATATTGTACATTTCGAGATAACTCGCAGTGAGTGAACGATAAATAAAAGAAAATTTCGATGCAATCAATCCACAAAACTTTTCCATAAAATCTCTGAAGAGTTTAACTGATCAGAAAAGTGAGTGTTGAGCAAGCATTCTCGTATACTGCTCTCAATGTATCATTAGAATGAATCAACCGCCCACAGCCAACGATAAACACTTCAAGTTTCGAACGTATTCTTGGAACAAGTGACTATGAAAGCATTAATGGAATTCAAGGATTGGCATGTTGTGAGTCACATATTTCTTTCGATGTTGACTCGTTAGAAATCAGAGGTTTTAAAAGTTTCCGCTGAAGCTTACGCTCTAAAAATATTAAGCAGCTATAACCTCCGTCGGAGAAAGTATTCAACAAGTAGTGGGAACTTGCTTGACTCTCGCATTCACTGCCACTGTTAACCTCATTTGAATCGTTAGAAGTCAGAAGCGTTTTCAATTTGCAATCTTTTAAGCCTTGTAATAAGTCAATGAGATGCAGTCATCATCAGAAGTACTGCATTCTGTCGGCTAAAATTCTATTCACAGCAGATAGTATTTGCAATTCACAACGGTCCCTATAGGAGTTTGCATCGATATCGGCAGACCCAGATGAACGCAAGGAGTGAATGCGAGTCAGCGCGCTGCATCCAGAAACGCAACTCTGCAGATATATATTGAACAATTTATTCGGTGGGAACTGCAACCTCTCAAATATGTTCTTAATGCGTTCCCGGTGAGTAAATGAAAATTGTGGGGAATTTTCCGAACCCGAGCTGTTCAACGACTTCGAACATTACAACACATCCAAGCAGCGCTCCATTGCATCAATGTGTTTTTTCCCAAACGATGCGCTAGTGCATATCGACACATGAACGGCGAGGTTTCGCTGCATTGGTTTGTGCGATAAGCGATTTGTCAAGAAATAGCAGCTCGCCAATGTTCTGGCGAGGCGACGCGCCGATTCAGCATATAAACTCATTTGCGGAGCCAGCTTTACGAGCAACTAACAAATCATGGCCACAGCCGTTCGTTCTGACGGCTCTGCGATATTTCAGACGAACAGTGAAACACGTCGAGAAAGCATCGATGCCACGTGCTCATTTTTTTGCACTTCGGTTTGACACACCAATCGTTTGGATTTGTATTATTCCAAACAGCGGATGCGAAATACGAATTTTTCTGAGCAACAGCTGAATTGTACAAATCCAGAAAACGGCATTTGCTTCACCCCATTTGGTCGGTTACCTGAGGAAATCTATATACATGAACTTAAGCCGCTTTAGGTACTTGTAACGCATATTACGATGAGTGAGCAGGTGGAGAATTCGAGTATACAAATGGTTTGGTGTTTGAACAAAACAGAGCAAAATGAGGAGGGGTAAAAACAAACGAAGCAAAGATGGGGACAGTGGATTAAACGATTTTTGATGAGGGTTGCACCGAAAAGATCGGGCGAATAAAAGGGGAAATTGCAATCTCTTCACGGGGAACACGCATCACAATGAATAGATTCCGGTCTAGAAAACTGGAAGAGCACCGAATTTATGAGCCGAAAAATTATGGGGGAGGAAGAGAGTCATAGAATTGCTTCCCAGCATAACCGCTCTCAAGGTTCGCACAATGCACACCGGTCTAGCGGTGTGCATTGTCCGAATCTCGGTAGTGTTTGGTGTAATGAACTGCCTTCATTTTTAAGAAAGTCATGAGCCGTTATGAACACTTCGTCGCACCACCTCTTCGCAGACGAATGCGTGAAATTTCAAGGGGGGACAGGCAAGAGAACACCTGCATAGAAACTAGCCGAAGTTCATGGCCAAATAGGGGGTTCGGGGGATGGAGTAGCGGCAAGAGAGTGGAGGAACATATGTAGGTGATCGGTCTTGTGAAATATGAAGTTTTTGGAAAAGTAGAGTTATAAATATATGGCGACAAAAAGAACAGAAATGAAATTCGAATCATTTGAGGACATCGAATGATCATTGTAATTTTCGTCTCTGCAGCAATTCTCCGCCGAAATTCAAAGGTTGGGAAATACGCAGCCAAACAAACAGTTACAAATACGGAGTTCTTATAAAGATAACCATAGTGCAATGTGCTTTTACAGTCGTAAACTCTTTGAGAAATGCTTCGAAAAAAAAATCGGATTGTAACGCTTTGCGTCGAATGCATAAGCTTGTAGAAGCGACGTAATCTGCACTGCAAAATACAAAGCTTCGACATAACAAGAAAAAATAGATATATACAATCGCGCATGTACCTATCCGTACAAGGGACACCAAGGAGGAAATTTCTTATAGCACTGGCGGAATTGCACGAGCTCGAGCGTTGCATTCAGGCAGAAGCAATCCCTTTATGTTAATATTGTCATTTTATAGTTTACGTTTTTGCTAACAATGTTTTGGATGACTGATAGTGAACCTGGACAAGTAGAGGAAAGATCAAGAAGTTTTCATTGGCTATTACAGTGGGGCTTGGACGGCCGCTGAAACTGAATGCAGAAAGCAGTGTATACCGATCATAATGACGAGGACAAAGAGGGCAGAGACCCTGCGCTCGTGTTGGATGGGTTCATACTCTTCGAGATCGTCTGCACGTGCACGCGTATCTTCCGAAGGCGTCTTCTCGCTGCCCTGTGTGTGAATCTCCGATATGTCTGAAGACAAAATCCACGTTCATATCCACTACATGGAAAACACATTTCGCTTACTTGCACCTGTATAGTCATCAGATATTTTCGGCGGAGGAGCCTTGAAAATTGCTGCAGTGAAATCATTATTTCTTCGATATCTAGCCGCCTTTTGACTTCAATTTCTCTTCATTCGTCTCTTTCAGTTGGGCACAAGAAACAGCGTCAACTCATAGAGTCAAGTTTGGCTAACTGACAACGCGGGTGCAAAAAAAACGAGTTTCAGATAGTGTCTCAGGTGAACGGGCACCAGAAACTGCTTGTAATTGCATATGTTGTGATATAGCGCACATCGTAGCCACTTTTCCGATATTGCTTTCTATTCTCCACATTTTCCAAACGGCTGAATTTTTCAATTGCATGATTCACAATAACCGAAATCCTAATCCACCTGCAGTTCATTTTGAGATTGCCGTAGAGTCGGCTAAAATCCGAGAGCAGATTTCACAGCATTACTTCCACCTGATTCTTAAGTATCCACCTGATTAATCAGAGTATTGCCCTGAAGTGTCCGAATTGCACACTGCCAGTTCTGCTGCAATGCGCATCACTATCCGAACATCAAGTTTACCCAGTGCTTTTCCTGCATGAATCGTAATCGCATTTTAGACAAGATATTCACTAAGCTCAATAATGAAACAATCAGTTCATTAAATAGCTCCAGGTGAAACCGTGTTCAAAGGCAAGGACCAGGAAGATCGAACCTTCGAAAGTACCGGCTTCGGAAATGTTGTCGATGTGATTTGGCCTTTTCCGCCTCAAAAGCCTCTTCTGCGCATTCACGAGGTCAATGCCTGATACCGATTTCGGAGGCTGATTCTTCTTCCTGATAAAGAATCACAGATAACTGCCAACACAATTGCACACAACGTTGAAAATAACCCCATAACAAACTGGAAAATGAACCTCAAAACATGTGGGCTCACTGCATCTTTCGTGGGACAAATCAGTTCCTATGCAAAAGCTTTCACACGAAAATGGCGGCGATATTTCTATAATGGTATCATCGAGGCGTTTCTAGTTTGCTGTGAAAACTTTCCGTGAGAAAATGAATGAATTTCAAACACTTCAGAAAAGATTGACTCAATGAACCTTTCATAGCAATGAAACACTGTTCCGTTCAGTTGCTGTTGATATAGCATTCGGTGGCTGATGCTATTCTATAATAATTGCAGGAATAAGGCAAAAATGAAAAGAGGGATACTTGGATTCAACGAATTCATTGACTAGAATTCTACTATTGTTATCGATGTCTTCTGTGATATGCCCTGATCAACCAATTCCATCGAATGAGTAATTTCCCGAGGGAAGGCTCATTTTCGCATAACATCTGTACCGACTAAATTTGCGCATAGCAGTGCCATGTGCAGTCAGGATAAGGCACCAATGCAGTCTATTGTCACTCAGATTCCGATACAAGCTTCTCAAAAAGCGAAAGGTGTGGCTCTTGTCAGTAGAATCGGAAGCTATATTTGTGTTATCAAGTCGAATATCTCCTTTATTATGAATAAAATCCCCTCCCTTCCCAAGAGTTTAAGTTGGGATGTACACTTTCTTTTCGATCAGCTACGCAATATCAAAATGATGAAGTTAATGCTGCCAGATAGAAGGTGGCATGACAGAAAAAATTTAATTGAGTATCTCACTGTCATCTGTTTCATCACTAACATTTAAACAAACGGCGGCGGAGAATTTCGTCGTCCCGAAATTTTGATAAAAACCTAATTACTCGTCACTTGTATTCGACCACGGAAACAACGAAATAGAAAGCGACCTCACCTCAATATATCCCCTATCATTACATCATATACATTTCGATTTCTAGCTAGTGCGAAAATGTGCGGAAACCTCTGCTAGCTGCTGTGCAATATCAAGGTGCTCATTTCCCTTTTTTGAATTAAAATTTCGCGAGGGAAAGAATCGACCTATTCGTCAATAGTGGAAAAGAAGAGCAGCATTCTCTGTGTAGCATTCTTGTCCCCTCCCCTCCGTGCTACCTTCCTTCCCTTCTCTATTCGGCAACGCTGTCCGTTCCCAACAATGTTCCGTACCCCTTGTGGCAGGTAGAATTCATTCTGAATCAATGAGTTAAACACATAAATCAAGGATAGACAAACTTGGAAGGAAGGCATCGACAACAGCAAATCGCTCTACACATTTGAATACACTTCCTTGCAAACGCGATTCGCACTTTCCTTAGCGTATTATGAACCCAAATTATTCCACCTTAAAGAAATATCAACAGTTTTTCTGCCTCCACTGAATCACCAAAAATCGAACATATGAGTAGTATTTTTGCGTTTTACAATTCATTCCTTTGGTTAATTTCCTAAAAAATGTGCACAGTTCTACAATGACGCCAAACGTTTTGTAAGCAAGAATACCACAAAAGGCAATTTGTATAACATTTTCATTTCTCGCATCTCATTTTTTCTATGAAACTGCTGAGTTAAGGAATAAATGTCCAAAGTTCCAGGACCAGCGGGACGACGTTAGTAGATGGAGAATCGCAAGAATCAATAAAAAATGGCTGGAGCTGCGGTTGACCACCTACCATATTAATGCTTTCAGAAGCTACGTTTCTTAACACATATATTGTTTAAGAGAATAGAATTTTGGAATCAAAGTCAGGAAGCACACAAAAATGAGAGCTAAGCGAACTGAACTCACGCTCACCTGAAAGAAAGCGTCCCATATCTGCAATGGTGACTAGAATCAGTGGAATACCTAATAAAGCATACATTAAACATGCGATACGACCTTCGTCAGTCCTTGGAACTATATGACCATACCCTGAAATGATGAAGCATACGCAAAGACATGTTAAAAAATTTCAATGTGTGTTTTGAATGAGGTTTGCAAAAATAAGCTCAGTCCAAAGAAAATAGTGTAGTCAATAGTTCACAGCCACTTTCTTGGCAGCAGCAATTCTGAGGAGGAGCAGTAACCGAAGCGAAGTCAAAAACGCAAAATTGAGAAAAAATTGAGAAAAATCGGAGCAATCGGATGAGAATCACGGCAAAACGGTTAGCAGAATTACGTGATGGAATTGCAAATCGAGACTAAAATGTAATGAGAGGCATCTCTTTAACAGAAGCGCTTGAGAAATACTTCATAAAAGCTACTGAAGCTCTTGTAAAACACCTGCTCTTTGCCATCGTCCAACATATCCTATATGCAAACCTGAGCATCAATGAATGTGTATAACCTAGGCAAAAATAAAGTGCGAATTGGCAAAGCAACATTCAACAAGAAGACGGAATGAAAATCGGCAGAAATGAGCGTTAAGAAAGCTGTCACAAAATGCGCTTCTCACTATTTAACCGACCAAATAATTCTAGCAAGCGAACTGCAGATAAGAGATAAGGATATGATGGGTACTACAAAGAAATGTGCCTTCTGAAACTTCATTTGCTGAGCTAAGCGATTGCTTTAGGACATTCAACCAACAATATAGCAATATCCTGTAGATTTGCGTATATTCGACCGATCACTGTGCGGCACTCTCAGCAAAGAATTTATTTGTAGACTCCACCGTTGAAGAATATTGACTAGTAACCTCTGAGCATGGATACGCCAGAGAGTCGAACATGGACGTATTTAACAGATCAGCTATAGATCAAACCTTCCAAGCATCATAGCCACAGCTTCTGCCTATTAGGCAGGAAGCTCAAACAGAGGAACACAAATGCGCAGAGGTGCTCACAGATACTATGTCACATCAAGTATTTTGCTCAGATCTCGCAAGAAGGACGGCATGTGAAATCCGGAAAGGATTCGTTCATTTTGTTCTTGACCATCAGCTGTTGCTTAAGATAAACATTCGTTCAAGTCAACCCGCTTGTGTAACTTCCATCTACCGACCATTGAAGGATCATCGTCGCAAAACTTTTCGCTTCATTTAGGTCACCATAGCGAGTGTAAAATATATGAGGATTGACGTGAGGTATGAAAAGTGTTTCATACAATTATGCTTCGAATTCCCTTAAATGGAGCTCACAGCCTTCTGAGGTGTTTTCACCGCACACTGAGCACGACTTTTTTCAGCCAATTTACAAATATGTGAATGAAATATGAAGAGGGCTGTGAAAGCGTGCAAAGCGCATACCAATCGTGGTGATAGCGGTCCAAGAGAAAAAGATGCTCGACCCAAATGACCATTTTATAGGGCCAGCACCGTGAATTATATCGTCGGGCGTCATATAATTCTTTGTATAATCGATAAACACATCACGTATCACGTCGTTCATGCTAAAAGTAATGTCTTCAGTCCCTGCTCAGCTACGCATTACCAATTATTGACTTCACTGTGGAAGAAGATATGAAGTTCATCTCACCTCGTAGATGCATTGCAACGAGCACAGCTACCAATTCTGTTATATGTTGAAGTGTTCAATGGGTTTCAGACTCCCCCTCCCCC
>JAARMF010000299.1:95959-106953 GCA_022844705.1 Toxascaris leonina
CCCCCCCCCCCCCCCCCCCCCTACCTGCGCACGTTTCAGCAATTTTTGAGAGCAAATTTGAGAGCAAAAAAGTTCAGCGGAGGGAACTTGTATGAATTACTGATGACAACGGTGAAGAAATATAGAAGTGGTGCACGTGGTGGAAAGAATGGAGGAGCGATGGATGTGACCTGAATTGAGGGATGATCCCTTTCAAATATTGAAGGGACGGACATTGTTGTGCTCTAACAACTCACAATCCTTCAGGATATTGAAAGCTTTGCGATGAAGCACTCGTCGCTGAAGCTGTTCGTGCTTAACATTACCTATACCTGTCGTCATTGTCCGCCTTTGCAAGTTCCACATCCCGCAGGCTGCCCATTACTCAAATAGCAACAAAATGCTATAGAACAAGCTACTCTACCTCCTTGTCATTCGTGCATAACGAGATAACTTGGCACACATCTCGATCATAACTGCGGGTCTTTATTACGGGTCTGTGATGTTACAAATATTAGCTCGTCAATGCTGTTCCAGTATTATACACACAACGCCTTCACAGTGCCATTCAATCTCATCTTGAGAAGGCGTTAAGAGGGCAGCACAAAATGGAGAATAGGCCTGTTAACTAGGAGAAAGAGAGGTGAAAGAAAGAAAGCAATCATACCCCCTGTGGGCAGTGTCCGACCAATTATCGAACGAAATCGCTCCCGAGTCGTTTTTATGATGCGCCAATTCCCACAAATCGTCGATTATTTTCTGCTTTAACGCGTCAATACGATGAGCGGTCTCGTTGCGAATATGAATCTCATATGGCATCTCGAACTGCAATATATCTCCATCCTTATACTCTCCTCCATTCACAATTATAGAGCTGTTCATTCGGAGGCCCCATTCAAACCCTCACAATGAGCACTGAAAGCACTCATGTTTCTTTAAGAGAAATAAGCGCATTTTAATTCGACCAAGTGCAAGATATGTGAATTCCGGCTTCTTCTTTGAGGATAGATTCGCTTGAAGGATCTAACTACCGACAAATGCTCAAAACCAAGCGAGGAAGTGTTTAACAACCTCACTGCCGTGTACACGAAAAGTGGAGCACCAAAAAATCATCGTTTGCATTGTTGAGGTTTGCACCTCTTAACGGGCTACTGAACAACGAGGAATCACAGTCAATCAATCGGTAAGGGGCATATAGAAGTGCGATATACACGTGCCTTTATATTTCAGTTCACAGTTCAATGTGATCGAACTGATGCAAAAATGATGAGAAAATGTTTAGTAGCGCACTTACACATAAAAATGAGCAATCGTACTGTTGAGTGATTCTCAGTTTGTGGATGGACTTTTTCGTTGCACACGACCTATTCAAGCTACAGCTTTCTTCTGTCGAGAATTAATTTCAGGGAACAATCTTATAGGAGGGCATTTATTATGATATTCAGCAAGGAAACTTTATACTCAACAAATTCCTCGATTGTTGTTCCTGTGATTGTAAGTTCGAACTCAGACAGATAGAGCTATGCACACGCAATTGCAATCGTTTTTAAAAAATTATTTAAAAACATATAAAACTGGGCTGGTCATTCTGCATTCCCTCTATTCGATATTCGATCAATTCGCTCATGATTTTAGCTTGCTCAAAAGTTTGAAACAACTGAACGGTTTGAAGTGCTTATATTTTCTCAAATAATTGAAAGCTTACTTAGTTATACAACGAGTTCATATTGGAAAAAAGCTCGAAAAACTTAATGTGGATCGGTGAAGTGGAGCATGAAGAAGACTTTGAACAAGCAGATGAAGCAGCTGCCAAATTGTTTTTTGTTCCGTAAACATGTCGACGTCGACTCATCTTATATTGATATTGAGCACTACGGTACAAAAACCGAAATCCGTTTTCGTTCTTTTCCTATTGATTACATGCAGTGACATTAAAATAGTTTCAGGTAGAACTTTTGTGGATAAGGGAATGGCTAACTGTCCCGCTAATTAAGTCATCTCACGAAAAAGGCAGCTGCTTAGTTTGCTTTACTGGATCACTAACATGATGGTGCTTTCACCAAATATGCTGCATCTACTAAACAAGGCGGTTACTGCAAATTTATCTGGAAAAAATGTTTTGTACTCATTTCCGTAAGATGAGTTAGATTTATTTGCCTGGACATCTTGTTCGGAAAATTTTTACCATATTAGGGAGCTTTCGAAACAAAAGGTATCCCCATTTGTTTTGCCTCTGTCACAGAATCGTTCTGATTATACTTCTCCAACAGCTTATAAAAATAAGTGGAGAAACGAACATGGTGAAATATAGCAGCTCCCAATATTGTATACGCGGCCGACAATATGACGAGGCCAACGTGCGGCAGCACAATACGTAGGTTCTGTAATAAAGATTAGCAATAGCCTCGAATGCAAACAGAGACAAATTTTTGTCAATTTACTCCGGCTGTAACCTCTCTCATTGCTGAAGATTCGTCGTTGAACCCGAATTAAAGGCTCAACTTACGGAGAGGGAACTTTACTCGAGAGACGAACATTTTCGATTATGTGACACCAGACCATGGAACTGCTCGCAGCTCATTCCTTTCATCCCATATCATTCATTAGTGCTTTCCTTTTCGTTGCTTCTTGCCACAACCGAATTACTTTTTGGGCGGCATCTTCTTGGCGGATTTTCTTTAGTGCCAACAACGTATTTGACAGCCACATACATCTGCGTTTCCTGAGCAAATAATTTGTTTTAGTGACACTGAATGTGTGTATAAAATTCTGCTCACGCATCGCTCAACATAAAATTCCATTCATATGGGCTTCCACAAAAAGTTTCGCTTCTCTAGGAGGTGAAATGTGCACATCGCTGATTACGTACAACCAACGTCGAACTCTATTCACGTAGGATTCTGCATCAGATGCCAATTACAGGAGGATCAACGACAGATTCAATTCACATCTGCTTAGGATCCCATTCATGTAGCTTTAACTCTGTGTTCCATGTAGAATTATGTTTTATCCAATCTTGTTCACCGATGGTCAAGAGAAGTAGATTCCGATAACGAGACGGAAATTTCCACAGGGCTGATTCTTGCCAATAATTGCCCAGACGCCCAATACTATCAAATGAATACTGCTTCCGACGTTCCGATTGACATACCTGCCGAAAATTTTGGGCCCACGTTTAGGGAATACTATGTTGGCTAACAGATGTCCACAGGCGAAATTAGTCTCTGATTGTTACTACATTGCCTCACAACCTCAAGCAAAGCTCCTCTCCTGCTCTCGTATCCGCTCAAATCTATCTTCCAGATATTTAAGCATCTATAACTTGCATTTCAATGGAGCTTTTGCATTGCATTAGCATCCTTACCAAACCTCGTATTTGAAATAGCAGATATCATTTCACTTGGAGGCGCAAGTATCCTCGATAAAAGAAATTTCCAGTCCCCTGCATGGAAAGATGCTGCTTTCACGAACTTTTGCGATCAGCAACAAAAATATATTATGATGACGCCTATAAATATGCATCGTTTATATGTTCATCTGGCAGCTGCAGTTCACGATCACCGAAGCTAAGCAATCTAATAGCTGCTACGCATATCATGAAGTTAGCTCAAATATGAAAATTCATGATGACTCATTGGTATGTGGCGGAGATAAAAGCATTTTAATGTGTCAAAAATTTGTTTGAGCCTCACACCGGCTGAATCTCCATGTAACATCGCCTGCGTTTTGGAAGAACGGATCTTTTGTGAAGTTTGTGTAGATGGATTATTGAGTTGAAACATTGGTACACATTTTTCATATCTTACACTCTTTGCTAAGCTGTACAAGAAAAATTGGCAAACAATCTAAAAAGTACACTTGCAGCAGAAGCACAATTGGAGAAGAATGCAGCAGAAGTTGGCATGATACACGCAGAAGCTCATATCGTGCCAACATCTGTTGCATCCTTCTCCAATTGTGTTCCTGCTGTAAGCCACTTTCTTAGAATGCTTCCCCATTTTAGTGAATCACTTTGATACTGAATATCTTGCAAAATTTCCATCGATTTGAAAACTATTTGAAAGCTGCCTCAGTTCACTCAACTCAGTCTCATATGAACCCTATAACTGCGAACACTTTTCGAGGTCATATTAGAATTCACTGTTGACTGCTTCGTTGAAACATTTGCAGCATTCACAGTCGTCACTGGAATTAACATTCCCTACTGCATTTTTGATATATCTAACTCGAACAACCTTAGAAGATGGGTTTCCTATACAGGTGCAATTTTTACGAATCTTCATTGTTAGATAATGCTGTTTGTCAGGTATCTTGATTGTTAGACAATATTCACTGATTAATATTGACCAGCCAGTTGCGTGTTCTTGACTGTCTATAGGCTCAGCAAGATTTCACTTATCCTATATAAGTATTAGGTTCTTTCTACCAGAATGAGTGGCCTTTCAACACGTCACTAAAGTTCGTATGTTACAATGATTTTCATGTTGAGGTGATGATCAACATAAAACGGTACCCAATTCGGTTTCATTTATCTTATTTACATTTAACTGCGATAGCAAGCATAGAGTTAAGGGATTTGCTTCAGCGGTTGATTTTCTTCGATGAACGATCACGACGTGCCCCATTCGACTTTTCCGTCTCAATATTTTGAGAGTGCAGAATCGTGCCCCCAAGGGATCGTATATATCGAGAGTCACGACGTCAGCGCCGCCGCGCCTTAGCGTCCAGTTGAAGCAACCAAAGATACGAAACCCCTCATCACTCAGCGTTGAGGCAAGCAACAAGTCGAAAGAAGTGCCATCACGTTATGCGACCAGCAGTCCGTCTACCCGTTTCAATTCTGGCCCGCTCACGTCGACGACAGCTGAATGGAGTCCTAGCAGATAAGGCCGCAAAAGCAATTGCCCACACAAACTGCGATCGTAAATGGGCATTGATGAGCATTTTGCGCGCATTGACGTGCATTTTCTTTGACACATTACTCTAGTTGAAGCGTTCTCTTTGGCAGTTAATCTTCGCTACCTGCTAATGACAGCGGAGCATTTCGTTTCGATTGCTTAGCTTCAACGAATTCAAGTATTGCAGATGGTCATTTGGCGCAAATTAGTCGTATCTCCATTACCGTCAACCCAGGAATAACATATGGCTCAAATAGTTATTGAAAGCAAACCGCTACGCCTTTCACAGAAAAATTCTTATGGCCCGAAGTAGGAGGGAAAGTGAAACAATATGCGCATTTTGACGCCAAGCGCGTAAATCAGCTGCTCGCAAAAATACTCGAAACAATCAAGTAATGCTTCCTCAATTTTCTCTTACATCACCGAATCACCTCAATATTTCTAGAACAAATTCACCAAATAAATTTAATAGGACCTTTGATCGCCAAATACTAATATAAAAGAGGGGGCTCGATATAAAAGAAAGCTCGATCGAAAGCGAAATTCGGTACGTTAGTCAACTACTGTATTAATCAAACCGAAATAAATGCATAAAACCCGATTGTCACAGCATGTGTGATTTGGAAGTGGAAAGTTTTTCGGGAAAGGTTTTCGAATTTGTAACGGGTTTCTCAAGATATACAAATCCTTATGCACAAATACCTCTTCGACAATGGTTCACTTTTCGCAGGAAGTAAAAAAGGCATGAAATGATGGATTCCACATATCAATAATTTTGCTTGCTTGTGCATATGTTCGCGAGTCAATCACTAGCATGTTCAATTGAAAAAAGCCTTTCCATCTCAAATGACAAATCAAGCGATGAGCGTGAATATACAAAAAAGCTTTTATCAAAATGCTCTATCCTTGAAGGCTTATTGCGTGATTTCATGGAAGCGCAATCGTGCTAAAATAATCGTGTGAATGAATACTGCCCGAAGAAAAGATATTTTGTTTCATATGCGTAAATATACTTAAAAGATATTTGCCTCTGAATATTATACGCAATCCGCATTCTCATCCACGTGGGAAATCCATCGAGATTCCACACTACTGACATTTAAGAAATATTCGGAGTGGAGATATGCGAACGAAATGGCAACGAAGCGCAATCTGATAGCCACACTAATTGACGCCATATTGTCATCGAATGCACAAATCGCTACTTGAAATATTATATTTCCCTTGAGTGCATCGATCAACGCTCCCACGACGATCGCAGACCGCTTGCACCGAACACCGCACAACGCATTCTTTTTTGAAATATAGCCATAGCCAATAGAGAGAATAATATGTGCCTGACGTCGTTCCAACAGCTCAGATCTATTCGTGAGCTTTTTCTTGCGGGTGTTGCCAAGGCAACATGTATTTGATATCCTTGAATCTTTCTAACCGTTCAGTGGTTTCAGTGAAGCAGGAAGTGAAAACTATGACAATATAAATCTTGTAGTTATATCCTTCACTGAATGATGTTATGCTACCATACAGACAGAAATCAATGAGATTATACAGATATATTAATTGAGAGAAGGGGTGCGGTTATTTGCAAGCTTTTGTGGCCAACATTTCGGGAAGAACATTCGTGCTTGGTCAAGTAGATCGGAGAAAGCATAAGCTCTGTAAAAAATAGAAAAACTTGAAAGGCCAATGCATCGTGGGGAATTATTCATTGTTCTCAATATTAGCGTATTTGGTTCTTGTGGCGAATGAAATGTAAAGGGATACCACTGTTGGGATACAATGCAACAATGGCTCATCAGAGAATATCAAATGGAACAGTGCGGTAATGAGTCACTGTAAATGCATTTAAGGGATAGCCTAGACGAACTGCAAAGACCTCATTTGATGCAAAAATTTATTGAACCTGATTCATGAGTAGGAGAAAAATTTATCACGGAGAACCACCGTAGAGGAGGATGAGACAGAATCGCCGATGTGCGACCGGCAATGCCGACCAGTAGCCTATATACCAAACTATAATGGAGTACTACTTATTGACACATTTATTGCCCTGCTAACCACTACCACAACCAAGCAATACAAGAGAATTTACAAACATGCATCAAAGATCATTTTTGTGTCTCCGTTGACCGTTCAAATGTGTGACGCGTAAAATATCCCATTATGGGATTCTTTCAAATTTCTGTAGAAAACGCACTGTGACTGCCTAATATCTTTGCAAATGCGCACGTCGATCCATTTCACTGCCCATCTAAAACGCAGTCTTTACCAGAGCTGATTGTACTATTCCGACGAAATTCGATGCTCTAAACCTACATCGAACTGTGCATTCATCACCTATGGTAAACTTGTGTAAAAAAATTCATACGGCGCAAAGGACAAGTAAGCGTCAGTATCATATGATGCTGAAGCTGCTGAATTCGTTTATCGGCCATCTAGAAATTTGCACTAGCGCTGTATTAAATTTATTTGCACTATTATACGATTGGCTGGAAGAGTTTCAGAGGTGTGTTGAGTTGATATGCTGTATAGGACAAGTTGAACAAAGCACCAAAGAATTTGGCATGACATGACCATTTTCAATTATGCTTACCAGACGATTTTCTTCAATTGACGCCAACAGAGGCGAAAATTACCGCAATGACTGATCCCATCCCTCTTGCAAACCTTCGAAAATATTGCGCCCTTTTGGAATGCACTTTGGTGGTGTCACTTCTATACACATATTTGTGCATACTGTCCATGTGCACCGGCATGTTTAGATATGCGTTTTGGTATATACCACCTCCCATTTTCCAGTGCAATTATTTCCGCTACGAATGGAGGAAAATTAACGAGGCTTTGAGTTATAATTTGAACCTCATATTGATCTTGTTTTCCCTGATTTCGTCGGTACTCCTGCTGAAACTACTGGACAGGTATGGCTACAGACACTAGAAAAGACCCAATTGTGGGAAATACGACATAGCAAAGCATTCAAAATATTCGAAACGATATTTCATTATTGCTCATATAAGCGCTAGCTTGAGAATTGGTGTCACAAAATTGATGGAATCGAAGTGAAACGAATTATGAAAAGTGTGTTAAGCCGAAAGTGTATTTAATTCTATCAGCCATATTTGATTGCTTCATTAAATTAAGCTCCGAAATCGACTGATATATTGGTTCTCCTAAAGCCGACGAGTATCATATTTTTTGCATATATTCATGTAAGGCTTATGAGAAACGCCAAAAGTTCATCGAAGACGCAGCGCTTTGATAACGGCTTCTATCGCAATGGTGCGTCAACGTATTCCTCGACGTTGCCAAACGGAATTTATTTGTTGGAGGTCGCCAACAAAAGAACAAATTTCGAGCGAAAAAGGCAAATAGTCATCAAAAATAAAGAGATGAGAGCATGTTGTTCGTAGCGTCATTAGGGAACATTTCTCATTTTAGTGCACTTGAGATGCACAGCTACTTTTCGAAGTTTTCTTCTAAAAATAACGAACACAAAAACAATTGACCAATTTGACGGTTGTTTTCAGTTTTGTATCGAGGAGTTGTCATGAGAAAGTTTAGCGTGAATGCTAGTGAGTAAACTGCTCATCTACGCGAGCATATTTGTCATTAGTATCCAATATGCAACGAATGATGGCTTCATGCATGTTTTGGGATGCCGCTCGGAGTCAAAACTTTTAGTTATTGATAACTGCTCGTTTTTTTTTGAACGCATCGAATGATGCCCCTAATGCCCATCGCCCATCCTTTCTCTCCCAATCCTCTCATACCGCATCCAAAAACAATAGCATGTATTAACTAGTCAGCCATTTTTAGTATATCAACATCAGATGCAATGTATGGACTACAAGATGATGAAACTCTATGTGCTATCTCAAGTTAAGTGGGTTTCGTTCAACTGCTCTTAAATCCATATGCGTTTTGCAAGTTCTTATATACACTACATACGACATTTATGAGAAAACGAACGGCACATCGGTGCAAAGGACGTCTATATAACTCCTAGTGTCCTTATTAGTGCATTCGTAGAATAGCAGGTAAGAGAAAAGTTCATTTGTCTTCTTGCAATGTCGTATGATTACGCAGTCGATACCATCCAATCAAATTCCAATAAGCTTGTTGTTGAAATGAGTTCATCTGAGGTCGACTACAATTGCTTAGATTCATTGCCTTAAGCTACACAAGAAATAATGTGATTATGACCAGTCCTCAACCACAGTTCTCCCTAGAGAAAGATTGGAGGGCGAGTATATCAACTAGCAGAACGCATATATCAGCTATTTCATAAGCAATACCCCAGTGATGTTGTCATTTTTAGGACGTTCTTGGGCTAATAATCGACAATTGTATGCTTGCCTCCAGCCAAATCAAAGTCTCTACTGCTGTAAATAGTCAATGGTAAACTGAAATGTTGGGCCACTTGAACTTATTTCATCTTGCACTCGAGCCGTTTGTTATTCAAATTGCAGGCTTTTCGTTTTCAAAGCTACTGTCAGCCGCGACCAGAATTTAGAGAATGAAATTGAAGCATTGAAAAAGAGGGAGCTGTAACCGTGAGCCACGGCAATTTGCGGTCATTTAAAATTTCTTGCGTATCGTCAAAACACGCTTGACTCGAGACAGAAGACACCGAAATACTGTGGGGGAAAGAAGACTCTAGTCAAGCATGCGCAAGCTAGAGCATCATGCAATAAGCGTAACGCCAGTGCAGCGCCTTAAAAGGCACCTCCATATCCCTCAAACATCGATTCAAAATTCAAACGAAGCCATCGGTGAGATCTAACAGTGAGAAACTGCTTTACTTCGATGCTGTCATACTATTGGCTGAGCCTTCCTAATACGTGGTACTTTTAGCCCGGCTTACTTTTCGTTTGCGTACTTTTAGCCCGGCTATATGCTTGTGGCACATCATAGCCACTGGTCAGAGGTTCGGGCTCTTGAGCCATCAGACAGGTCGCTTAATATTATATACAAAAATCGCGATAGTGAAAAAATTGAATCAAATGCGGTCTCGATTCACATATGACGAGTTAGGTATTGTGAACGCATCAGTTGATTCAGAAGTAGCACTAATCACCCTGAAGGAATGCACCAACCTGACGAATTCTTTCTTTCCTCGTTTTCGCTTCGAAGCCGGCCCGCGGCTCTTCTTCGATTTGTTCGAGGATTCCACCCTCCCCATCCTGTCTGTCCAAATAAAGGTTTAGTCGCTCGGCACTGAAAATTTCAATTTTCGAAGTTGAATACCAGAACGACCGCTTAGCAGTTTATGTTCATTCAAAGGCAGTTTGGCTCAATGGAGCTGGCCTACGAGAACATCTATGGGAAAGTGTTCCTCGTAGAATGCGAGCAAACAAAGTGCAATTTCGCCATTATTTTTCACTATTTTTCACCATTTGAAAGTGATGTGACTCATACTTTTCTGCAGAAAAAATATTGCAGTAAAGATGTTGAACTATGCGAGTCTTCATTTTAAGTGAAAAAAAATCAAGGGATGTACGATGCAGTGTTATCCGACGACAGAAGAAATCGTTCTTCCCCCTCTTCTTCCCATATTTAATGCTCGAGATTATTTCTTCCCTCCACTATAAAGTCTCCCATATCCAATCGGCAAAACGAATCCTGACCTCTCTATTATCTAATTTTCCATAAAGCAATTCAGTATTTATGATAAATGTGGAGATGCTTATTAAGGATTTATGACCGCAAGTGCGCTTGATATATGCATTACAAGTATGAGACCATTGAGGTAGCAGGTCAAAATTCATGTTATCAGCTCGCTTTGCGGAAGCGTCGGAAAAGGGAGGAAGTTACTGCAACCAAAGCTGCGTTACATTTTTTGGTAGAGCGACTAAGGATAGCGCAGGCCTGCCGCATTGCCATCTCTCTCCCCCCTTCGTCTGCCATCCGTTTTCTTTCAATACGCTTCAAAAATAGCGTCAACAGAGAAGACTGACATTAGCCGCATGCTGGGATGGTTTACCAAATGTAAAACAAGAACATCAACCTAAACATGCAAAACTATGCCCATTGACCAAATACAGCGCTGTATCAAAGAAGTGTGATATTTGCGACTGATCGGCACAATACTTTGCGACTTCACTTACCGCAGCACAC
>JAARMF010000300.1:4656-35857 GCA_022844705.1 Toxascaris leonina
ACTCATATATTCACTATTTTAAAGTATTTTATTTCCCTTCATCGGAAATATCTTTTCTCCTCGGAAGGACTCCACCAGAAATTTCTAAACATTAGATAAACGAACTGTTGATATTGAAGGAAAACCTAGCAAAATTCAAGTCATCCTCCACTCTCAACAGTTCTATATTTCCACTGTTTACGAACTTTTGAGACAAGCACAATTTATCACCCATTGAAGTCAAATTACTTTTCCACAGTGTCAAATTCGCTTGTGATCTCTCAGAAAAAGTAAAACCGGATCTTTAAAAAAGTCAGTCTAAATATGCAACATTTGAGAAAAACCTCATAACGGTCCTGAAATGCGACAATCAAAGTACACAGTAAAATAAGAAGGTGCACAAATCCCTAACCTGTCAAAAATACGTAGCAGCCTCTGCTACTAATTCATTTCATGTTAGCAACTGCGATGCTAGACTCTACTGTCCGTAACTACATTCCATCCAGAATCTTTACTTACGCGACCTTTAGAAATTTACATTATCAACCCACTATTAGAAGAATAGCATCCAGCCCTCAGACGATGACCTTTTCAAAACAAGATCCGATAATAAAAAGATTAACACTTGCCTTATCCGAATCTTCCCAAACCTCTTCCAATTGGTCACGGCTACCAGGATGCTTGACTCTCTCGTGCTGATCGTGCCTCTTCTTCATTTCCTCTAAATCTTGCTCGTATTTCTTTCGTTCCTCGGGCGACATATTTGCCTACAAATAATTAAACATTTTAGTATAGTATAAGAAAGTAAATGACAAGATGAACTTATGCGAAAAGAGCAAATAAAAACTGACCATTTTATGATCGGCGTCTGCCTTTTTTTTCATCTCGTATTCCTTAAACTCTTCGCGTCGTTGTCGATCTAATTCCTCCATATCCGCCACAGTCTGAATAAAAACGAAATAAACAGAACGATGTCAAATAAAAGCTCAACTCCTGAAGTACTCGAAATGTCACCTGAATATTGCAATTACAAAGCTATAGTCAATTTCAGCGGTACTCAACACAATCAAAACATTCACCTTCCTGCTACACTTCCGTTCAACAAAAATAACATTCACTTAATCACTAATACGATCTTATCAATAACAGTGAAACAAAACAAAAAATCATACACTCCCCTCTTCACTAGACATTCACCTAATCAAATTTTAGCTTTTTACATATTTCCATTTTTTTTTTATATCCACTCTACTTGAAAAAACAGACAAAAGTACGTATTAATGCATAAAAGTACGAACCTTTACAATCAATTTTCTGAGGTCCTCTTTGCCGAACTTTTCCCAATCGTTCACGTCGATATGTTCTGGCACCTAAAACATACAGCAAAATTTGCTATTAACACTGCCTCCTCAAAGAATTGGAAGAAAATTTGCAGCAGCTGAGTTTCAGCATCCCCATCAAGCATCTCACATCGGCTCTTGCTCAACATCGACTTTGCTGAGCTTTTCCATAGTTCCACCTCGTTTGAAAAAAATGCGTTTAGCCTTCATTACAATGGATATAAAGAAAATGCCGCCGACGTGGCTTACGGGGTTCTAATCTAAGCAATCATTCAACTTCCCATACCAACGTCAAGCACACAAATTTGTGATGCCAACTGATTCACATGCAATTAAAAAAAAAGAGAACTTTTCGAGAACAGCTTAGTAAACCAGAACGGACCTTGACATTATGTGCTCCACCATCTGCCTCAATCTGTTTCGCGATAACCTCTCTGAGTCGCTCAATTTCGGCCAGTTTCAATTTCGTTAGTTGGTCGAACGTATGCGAACTCAGACCGTCCATATGATCGGCAATTTTTCCACTCTACAAAAGTTTGTAGCGGAATAAAGTAATGAACGAACATATTGATTCATGACTTGGCTAGAACATTCCAATAACACTGTTCTATGCGGCAACATGTTTGCACGACTCTCCTCTATACTGCTGTAGACAACAGAATAGACTGGAATATACTTTTTTTCATGACTACCTTCTAGGCTAGAGCATTTTAACATAGCTCTTAATAAGCTTCGAACAAATCCTCTCGCAAACCGGATGGTGAACAACATCATTCCCCTTCGAAAGGGTCAATAAAGCAACCAACTATTGACATCTTGCGTGGAACAAATCTCTACTATTACGATCGATCATCCAATCATATCGCCCTAGCCATTCACATGCAAATCACATAAAACATCCCCATTAGCCAATATTGACTGAACAAATTTACTCTCGCTCAAAAAAGAGAACTCCAGCTCGACATAGGTCACTAGAACAACTGAAAATGTTCGATGAAGAAAATAGTAAGAGACGCAACGCAATCTACGCAAATAAATGTGAGAGCTAATGTAAGTTTTATGAAGAAGGACTGCCTACCTTTATATCACCTTCGGGCATATTCTTCAATTTTTCCGTAAATTGTGGGTCACTTTCCAGGACCTTCACAACTTGCTCCAAATATTTTGAATACGCAAATTCGTACAACTGAAATAAGCATCATATACGAATTGGTTGATCACAAATTTCGACGCACACCATGAAATTAACGACAGATTCGTTTTACTAAATAGCTTAACAGTTGTTTTCATTGCAATGAGAAATAAAACACGTTTCGGACAGCGAATGAAACATAAAAGTGTCATCGCGTAACTGCCCTTGTGCTGCCATACTTTTGAAAGTTCACGCTAAGAAAGCAACATGCAATCAAAAGCGCAAACTCAAACACCTGTAATCAGCGAACAAACTTGATAACCTATTCCAGCTTATAACAAGCAATTTGCTTAATTTTCAACTGCGACTAGAATAGACCGCAACTAAAGCGAAAGTTTCTGAAAATCGCAGCAAGAAAAAACACGACGCATCCTTTTTATTTCTGATTTCAGCTGAAAAATGACGACGATTTCCACCAAGAAAGTAAAAAAAAAAACAAGCTTTAATATATAGGCTTCCAAAATAAAGTAGGGTTTTTTAAAGGCTTCTTCTCGCCTCCTAAGTGTTTGGTGGCCTCGGAGAATAGAATTCCCGCTAAAACTNAACGAAACTAACCTATTCCAGCTTATAACAAGCAATTTGCTTAATTTTCAACTGCGACTAGAATAGACCGCAACTAAAGCGAAAGTTTCTGAAAATCGCAGCAAGAAAAAACACGACGCATCCTTTTTATTTCTGATTTCAGCTGAAAAATGACGACGATTTCCACCAAGAAAGTAAAAAAAAAAACAAGCTTTAATATATAGGCTTCCAAAATAAAGTAGGGTTTTTTAAAGGCTTCTTCTCGCCTCCTAAGTGTTTGGTGGCCTCGGAGAATAGAATTCCCGCTAAAACTCTTGAGATAGGCCATTTCCTTTTTCGCGTCCACTGTGGGCATCCTACGTTTGAGCAGAAAGCCGAAATAAGCAAAAGATCACAACTAAATAGCGCAGCTTCTAAACATGCATAGCTTTTCTTCGCTAATTTCGCTCATATTTTTCAGCAGTTTTTACCATTTTATTAGTCAATTTCGCTAACGGATCGTAGATTTTCTCATTCATCCGCTTCCACTAAAACCGATGAGCAAACAATTTTCATTTTCATTCGAGCATCGATGAACCAACCAATGAATTGAAATTATTTAATCGGAAATCATCTATGAAATCGGAAAACATCACAGTCGGCCGTACCAAAGACTCATTCCAATTTACTGTGACTTTTTCGCCAAAAAAAACCCATATTTTTTTTTAGTTCCATGCTTCGTACACTACAATGAGATAATGTTCTCAACGAGAGCAGGCAAAGTTAAAGAAACAGAAAGAAAACCAAACCGGTCGCTGATCATTAGGGTGTTCCGCTTTCTGTTGTTGTTGCTGCTCAGGATACTGTCGGTTTGGTGGGGCGCATAAAACCAATGTGCTCGGCGAAAATAACACAAAAAATAAATAAAATTTTCGCCGCAGAACCATATCTGAAATCCCTAAAATTTGTAGGCTGAATACAGTACGTTCAGAGGTTCCACTTTGAAACAAAAAAAAGAGGAACGAAAGCTGTTCGGCAACACGAACAGCCAACAAGAAAACAACACGCGTCAGAACAATCTGGCAATATTCGAGCAGTTCTTTTTGTTTGACCAGTTGGTCGACCATTCTGACTGTACACGTTTTCGTGCTACAGCGCATTAATTTTTTCGTCCGAAAACTGAAAAAGTGTTAAAGTTTAGATACACGCCACCCCACGACAACAAGGCGCCACAGACACAAATAGTGTGCGACGAGGTTAGTCGATGGCGATTTGCTTTCGAATATCGAGGTCGGACTAACTGCAAAGAGTTCGAGACGAATCTCCTCTACTCGCGCTTTCTCGACAATTCGAGGGCAAAGAAATGCATCGACGGCCATCAGGTGATCAGATAAAACTGCACCAATACATGGTACGCATACGACAGTAGACTCTCCTAAGGAAGGTTTGATGTTCAATGATCAGCAAAAAAAAATGCATTCTGCTTTCAATTTCGGAATCAGTATAAGCACGGCTACCCACTGCAATAGTGGTACCCAAATCCGACGCTCTTTAACGCAACATCTAGCCGATGTTATCGAAAACGACATTACACGCATGATGGAATTGGAGACGCGACTACAGACCTACAAGTGAAGCGTTGCTTCTCCACTCGACTGCCCGTACCACGTGGACAAGGAGAGCTCCACCGACGAGCCGCAAGTACAGCTTAAGTGCAAAATGGCTACGTACTTAATTGAAACTTACTTAATACTTACTTAATTGAAATCCCGCAAATCCAAACCACTTCGCATCATTGACCGGTTAAGCCACTATGTTCAGATTGCATTCCTCTGCAGGAGTCTGACTTACAGCAGCATCAACCAAATTAGCGTAAATTAGCTGGGTAAAAGGCCTCGACACTGCTGGTCATCCATGAACAGCTAGAACAGTGTGGGATCATCGGGCTCCCACCGAAGTGGGTCCAACCATTCCTTGTGCCAACTGTATTAAGAATGAAAGTGGAACAGCATAACTCGCAATCCACTGATCGTGCTGTCACAAGTGGCATTCCACAAGGACCCCTAATGCTTCTTGTCTATAACAACGACGCTTCTTAAGGAGGTTCAAGTGTGCGGGTTATCTGCCGATGATCCAAAAAGCTATAGACCTCTCGCAGACCAGCAACAGATGTCTCTCTCATCACAAAAAAATGTAGATAAGATCAGTGCTTGTACAGAATGCCGGCAGTTTTCTCGAAAAAAAAAACGTTGCAAAATGCATTCCAACTTCCAAAAAATGCCCACTCCTTTTAGACAGCAAAGTGTTGCTGTCCAGTGATAAGTGTTCGCCCTTTCGGTGTCAAAATCTGTCTTAACCTTCACGAGAGTGTGTTCTTCAGATAGCATTTTAAGTGACCATCTGTTTTTCAAGCATAGAACACTGTTTCACAAGTATGCCCTCGCAGAAAAATTACTGGTGAAAAGAAACTTTCAGATCATGTTTGCCAGTTAGAAACAACACAGCCAGATTCACTAGACGTGGACGATTTGATATTTCTACTCTTAGTATGGTCACAACCGCAAAAGTTTATTTTAAGATCACTTCCTGAAACCGACCTGCCGGAAGGAGTTCCGTCACTTCAATCTGTGTCTGCTGATTAACCTGACGAATGGTTGGCAAATGCAATTATGCCGACGAATTAGTGCAGAGGCAAGTATTTAAGTTTAAGCTAGAAGCTGGCGGTGAAAAATGCCGCAGCTGGGCCGACTCGACCGATCGGATTTTACGGGCTGCCGCGGTGATTTCTACGCAAGAAACAGCCCTATTTTCCAGAAGAGTCATGTTTTCCTGAAGAAAAACGTTTTTTCGTCTTTTCTCGATCCCAGTGTTTATGTTCTACAACAGTTTTAATTCATCATTGGTAGTGAAACAGAGGAAATGCTAATGCGAAATGTGGTACCACTTAAGAATACAACCCAAAGTACGTCGTTAAAAGTAGACGACAACCCCTCTAAAAACGCTGTTGCAGACAGCCACGGTGGTAAAGTGCCGTGCGCAACATCTGCCATCTGCGCTTTTGTCGTGACATCGGGGATATAAAAACTGGTATGACACGACCAGAATGCAGCTATTTGCACAACAGGAACTGCGACAGAAGCGGATATGCGCAGATGCGCAAACACCGAAAAGTTAACGGACGACTGCCATAAAATAGTTTCGAAAACTATGGAAATGTAAGCAGCAATTACCTGTTACTGGCAAATTTAGTCAACATTTGGCTGAGTCGAAATGAAAGAAAGCTTTACTTATTACACATCGGTAAGCGCAACTAATAGGTTATCAGAACTGTGACTTCATATCACTGAATGTAACAAAGCTCGATTAGGGAACACGCAAAAAAGGTAGCGACTACAGCCATTGCTGACAGCAAGCTGAGGGGTGATTTAAAAATTTGATCATTCCTACTCAAGAACATCAACTAGTAACGTTGGATCATCGACATGAGTTGTTTAAATCGCTTTGTGGGGAGATGCGGGGGGGGGAGGTGGGGGATAGGGAAGGGAGGGAGCGAGGAAAGCGACAAGACAAAACAGGACATACATGTGTACCCTCGCAGGTAGAGCAAAGTGATCTCAACGTTAACGTTAAAGTACGACCTACAAGGGGCGAACATAGTGCCCCTTGGGTATGCAAATGCCGTCAACAATTCAGATGATGCAATATAAAACATAAGTCACTGAAATCAAAGACTACCGCAATAGATTAGAAGGGTCCAGCATCGAACCCGAATATTTTTAAAATTTTGGAAACAAGAAGATTCAGGTGACACCCGGTTAGCACTGAAAGATTTATTTGTACTCGGTTTCGAAAATATATGTGGTTGGACACTGAATAAATAAGTTCTAAATGCACCGCTCTATCGTCACGTCAAACCTATCGCTAAACGAATAGCAGCGTACAACCCCAAAAAGACAACGCAGCACTTCCATCAAAACAACACCCCTACGAAATCGTTTTCATTAATCTCGACAGACGTCATTTACTTGTTAGTCACTTTTTGCTGAATGAGATTGCAACACGTCAACTTATACACGATGCGCAAACGCGTTTTAGGAACTTCGAAAGATTTTACAGCGTTAAATAGTCCACAATTTTAACTCCCCTCTGCACGCTACAATAGTATGAAGCATGCGTTTGCACCTCCGATATTGCAAATGGAGGTGCGAATGTTTTATCTGAGGGTGCTGAGTGCGCATTGCGTTTGTAGCATTGCAAAATACCGATACAGCGTTTCCTTTCTGTAACTTGTTCCCTTCAGTCCACTCGACTCATTCGGAAATCTTTTCAAACCCTCCACAATCGTTTTATTTAGGTAACTCTAACTGCATTTGAACGGCATGCTGGCCCATTTTGCAGCTTTAGTGGCCTTATAAGTGAAAATATTGCATGTGCTAAGCGCTATGTGCAATGGAAAATTTCCTCAGGTTTCGTACGTGAAGAACGTGGAATCTGCTTGTCGCCGATATCCTTAATGCACTCGTTCCATCATCTTTCAAACTGCGGTTGAGCCGTTTCAATATTCACGATATTGCATTTCTTACGCATTGAACGCATTAAAAATTAATTCTGCATTGTCTTTCTCGATATTTCTCTTTCTGTTTCTATCGCTTCACGCATGCTTCTTCATATTGCCCTATTTCAATGCGTTAGAATTATAAAAAAAGAGTTGACGTAATAAAGCATCAATCAGCTGTCAGCCAACAATTCTTTGAAGGTATGGTGAAATAAGAACAAAAAAAAAAAAAAACCACAACGGCAAACGATGCAGCACAATGTATTCTTCGCAACATACTTCAGTAGATGAAAAACATCCGCTCGAGCCTCATATAACCGCACATTTATGAATACCATTGATGTGATGAGTTGAGGTTATGAGTAACACATTCTGAAGATTGTACTTTCTGTCTCCAGCAGGTTTTATTTGACAGCAAACTTAAACGCCACACTTTTTCTCATTCTTCTTCCTTGCTTTCTCCTCCACTTTAAGTTCTACTCTGAGAGACTCCTCACTAGTTTTCTTCTCGACAACAATTTGTTCTAGCGATTCACCTGTGAGAAGTGCGCAAAAGTCGTGCACTTTCATTTTCGCCTATTCTCGAAAATCATAAGTTGCTTGCGAATAAAATCCTTTTTTTTTCCGAAAATGCACCCTGTTAAAATGAAGGAAAGAATTTAAATCCTGCTTTGACTGCACATACTCCACAAAGGCTTCGGAAGGTGCTAAGTAACTGGTGGCTTTACGGTGCCTTCGTTTATGAGGAAGAGAGGGTGGAAGAAAGCGGAGAACGGCGCAGAAGGAGGGAACCTAACTGCTTAAATTCACCTGAGTGCTTTTGCAACTATCTCATAACTTCATTTTTCTCGTCATCACTATCTGCGAACGTAGATGGCCAAATTGCATTGAAATATTATCGAAGAACATTTCATCATAAACACAGCAAGCCGCAAAAAGAAAGGATTTGCCTGCTTAAAGGCTGCAACTGCTTTCTAACCTCCTAAATTATCGCATTTTACCTTCATAGCCAAATTTTATCAACTACTTTATCGGTTAAAATCGGCTCCTATAAATCCACATTTTGCGACCTTCAGAAAGATCTTTCTACTTTACAATGACTTTTTCTTCCGAAAGAGTTCCTGCTCGCTGAAATTTGTGCTAAGTAAATGCGTAATACCTGCATGAACTTTTAACTTATTGTTTCAGGCTTGCCACTGAGTATGCACTGCGAAGATTGCTTTCAGTGACTGGCAGCTCACGTTGAGCAGATCACCATCTGGTTATATAAAGTTGTCCACGGTTTCCACGCTCTCGGATTTTCTGAATTTTTCTATTTCGTACTTCCCGAAACGAGTCGACGGGTGTAATGCTTCAAATTGAGACATTGCCAAAAATATTACAGATGTGATACGTGGAAAAGTTTTTCATAAATCATGTGGTTGAATTTTCTAATCATCCATGATCGAATATTATGTACGTCTGTCTTCGAAGACTATCAAAAACCTTGAAAGGGAGGTTTTATTTCAAAACGCGTCACTCGAATATCAGTAAGCGTAGAACAGAGTGATCCATGTTGAATGGTTCTGAACATTTAAATTGTCATAGTGGATGAGAGGAGCTGTCCGAACAAAGCGGGGGGGGGGGGGGGGNCGGGGGGGGGGGGTAAGCTGAAACGAATGGGGCAAAAGGACCGTCACGAATTGGGAGGATAAGTCGGGGCCAACGGGCGAATCGCCGAAGAATGGGCGAGGGAGACAGCAACCCAGAGCCAGCGCCCCGATTCATTCCATGCACCACAATATATAGAAAAGTTTATCACATTGTTGGTCGTCCGCATTTTCGTTGCGGGAGCCTGATCCATTAGCGTTTCGCTTAATCTCAATGGCCGTCGCCGCCGTTTTTTGCTGAAATTTGAATGCGCTTGTTGCATCGAGTGCAACACAAATAAACTGTTAAAGTAAACGTCGAAACTGCTGAGCTTCACGCGGGCACAATAGGCGGGAAGGCCCATCGACGTGGGCGGATTATGAGCGATTGTCGCATGTGGTCGGATGTTTGTGCGGCAGTGAGGCGACACGGTTACCTAGGTGATAGATTGTTCAACATTTGATAACTGCTCAGTGAGCTTTTACACGAAGTACTGATATTGGATGGCGTAATGAAAACTCGAATACGATGATGGGTGCATGTGCATCGTGCCTTCGAATGATGCTTGATGCAGAAAGTGACGTCAAAATTCACGGTAAGTTCAGGATTCGCCAAATTTCTTCGCCAAATCCCTTCACTCTTTCAATGACTTCTATCAGTCACCGCCTTAATTTCGCCTTCTGTTTCTCTGCTGTGCCATACAAAATGATTTTAACCTTGTTACGCGCTTCCATGCACCTCTGATTTTGCTTTATATGTGGAGTGATCGTTGCGTAGTTAGAAATCCGTAGTGCTCATTGCTACTTCAAATTTTCTACGAAAATTTTTAAAGCTTGAAATTTTGCTGTCCAATATAACTTGCTATGCTTATATGACCTCATATTTGTTATCCTGTCACGGAAACATTGCTCACCTTTTATCACTGGAGAAGAAACGCAACGAATGCTTTTATTTAGCATATGGAGGTAACCATAATTGTTGTTGTTTCAGTATGCGTGCTAGGATAGTGTCCCACTTTGTAATATAGGCTGCATGGATTGGTAGGCGAATGTTAAAATACTTTGACATAGGGCGGAAATTTCTGTAACTTAAATTCCCCTTCCCTATGAAAATCTCCGTAGAAGATGCGTGCTTTTTTACAATGAGATTTTTCCATGCTCCCTTCCCCTTCCCTCCTAGAGCTCTAGAGAGCTTCTTCTCGTAAACCAGAGATAGGAAGAGAAAGCGAGAATCAGTTGAAGCCGTGCACGCGTAATTAGCTCCATGAGCACTACTGCACTGAACTGACATTTTGTAATAGAACTGTTATAGCGGCCGATTTTTGATGCAAAGAAATGCGTCACAAATTTAACACCAACAGTCAGCTATATAAAGGCGGTTTGTGTTTTCGTAGCGTGGAACATAGGTCCGTAGCGTGTTTTAAAACTTGGACTTCTCCCAACCTGATTTCCTGCACGTCAATATTATAAGCTATATCGTAGTCCTCTCTATCTCATGAAAGATTCTCTACTGGTTTTCGCTTTCCCTAAAACGCAAACTCATTCTCGTGATTGAAGCTAAGTAAACTAAGTAATGTCAGGTCGATAAAAGCGGGCATTTCCAACGTTGCTTTCAATCAAAGCTTTACCTTTGCCAAAGCTCTTCAAGACGTTCATTGCGACCCCAAAGGCTTTATTTCCAGTTCAACGACTCGATTGTCATGTTTGCGCTTTGAAAAGGAAAATTTCGGTCTTTGTTACAATCTTCTTAGTAGAAGGCTGGTCGAATTTAAATAACTCGGCTGAATGCCGTAATCCACGAGAATCTTCTTTGGAGGATTCGTGCGGCTGAAATGCAACCATATGGGTGTGCGTTGAAAAGGAATGTGCAGAAATGTGGAGCTTGGAGCAACAAGAATTAAGTGAGAACAAGAGGATTCAGAGTATCGTATTACATACATCTGACTGCTAGGTTCCCATCAACTCACCGAATTTCGAAAGGTAGGAGTGGGTAAGAAGTGGCAAGTGAGCCACCCCAGGTGCCAAGTATTAGGCGAAACAGGTATTGCTGACAACCTTATGGCATTCGGGAAGCGTCATCCACTTCGAACTGCTTCCAGAAAACCACACGGTCTCAACCTAAATCTACTCTGAGCAGATGCCACATCTGGTCGCCAGCGATCAAGCACAAACGACCAAAACTTCATTACGTGGTCATGCAGCAGGATGTCGACTGCACAAAAAAAAGCTTGTTGAAAAAATCATTCGAGAAATCTGCCGGGAGGTTATGCATTATTTGCTGTACTCGTAGGATATCATATTACCGTCTGTTCCGCCATGTTTTCAACAGTCTTGATTCCGTTTGCTCTTATGCCGATGAGGATCTCTGAAACTGGCTGACCAACTTTTTTACCTTGAAACCAGCGAGCTTCTGTCGCAATGCAATAATGAATTAGTTGCAGAAAGATGGCTTGCGTAAAAGATTGAGAAGGCGCCACGAATCTATGTTCCAGCCGAATATATGAATTGTAATTTGCCACCCACTTAAAGGGATCAGAGGAGTACAAAACAAAACAAGAACAGAACGCATACATGACGTGAAATCAGAATACGGAAATGATCCGAAAGCACTAAAGATAAGCAGTAGAGGAATACACTGTAAAAAATACATGGCACACGTGACCGAAAAACATGATGTATACGATAGGCCAATTGCACAGGTTAGAGACACCAAGGAACCCTGACGTCATCCTATATTATGAAGTGTGAAGCCCGTCCTGGTGTGAAGGAGATGACCATCCATCCGGATTCTTCTCCTGAATGAAGCATTCACGATTTTTCATGGTGCTGAATTTTATGCATTTATCCCTTAGTCTGGCAAAGAGCATTCAAACATACGCATATGCAGCTGCTCATAGTGCGATATTTCTTCAAAGATTCGCCCGATCGAATACGAGTGGAATGTTGTTCTTGAGACCTTGAAATAGCGTTCAGGGTTTTGCTATGTATCTTCGTGGACTCACAGCCTCGAGGTGAGCTGGCATGAGAAGTTAATTTGCATGCGAACTTGAAAACTCTGCATACGTCGCGCTGTCTACGTAATGCGTTGCTACCTGACGCGGCAAACTAGACTGTGCCGCCTTCGCGCTTGCAACATATTCAATTATTTTCGCTGTTTTCATTTTCACTATGCGAGTACTTACGTTCTCGAAAAAAAAACTGATGAGTAAACTTCGCAGCCGCATTTATTTGTTCGCTTGCGGACTGATGTTAACTATCAGTGAAACGTATCGGAAGCTCAACAGACGATAGCAGATTATTCGTGCGCCATTTCACGAAAATAACATATAAGACGTTCGAAAATTTTCACCTGCGCATTCGTATTTTTGATTTTCTGAAAATTTCGGGCATGAAGTATGTACTTTTCAGGGCGTTCTCCTGCGAACGCATGCACCTATTTGCAACTGAAATCGGCGTCACATAAGCGAAAACATTCGCATGCGAATTATATGTTTCTGCATTTTAAAATCGCGTAGAATTTGCTCTTATGGGAAATTGCTGCAGGTCTTCCGATCATTGTTAATTTCTTGCAATCTTGCGCAGCAATGTTGAGCGGTTGAAAAATTTAAAACTATATATATTAAAGAATTGATCGCTTCCATTTTGTATTGCGATGCTGATGTCACTCATTATTGCTGCCTTGCAATATGCAACCGATTTTCGCATTACTTCGCGACACGTCTTGGCTTATTCGAATGGAAAAAGTTTTACTATTGTCATGTGCAGTATTACACTCTGCTTCTGCTTCTTTCTATGTCTTATTATTTATGCCCTTTTGAAACGAACCGAATATGACTAACGTAGCAGCCATTAAGACGAGTAAATTGCCCACTATATAGGTGTATGATGAGCAGGTACTAGAGCACACACACACAATTTGATGACAGAAAATTTTTCCCATCTCTTTGTCAATTTACTTCTTAGGAGTTCTTTCATCATCATCATTATACTAATCATTCCCATTCTCCACTCTTTTAGCGAGCAAAGTGTTGTTCATTTAATTGTCGAAATAGGAGACTCGGCAAATGAGTAATTTTATACGCTTCGTTATTTATTTATTAATTAATGTTTCATTTTTCATAGTGCCATTCTTCGCTGCAAAAACTAATGTGATTTTGAACATCTTCAGTCTGCTGTAATCATTGCAGTGTCGTACTAAATATTGTAAGCCCAGGGGAGACATCTCAGAGGATGTTACCATCTTAAGCGATAATGACGTAGAAAAATTATTAAGGTTAGTAGAAAAAGTTATTAAGGTTAATTCATCACGGGAGTTCATTGGAATGGAGCGAACTTATGCCACATCTCGTTTTAACGGGTATTCTTTTTATTGTGTTAATGATTATATCGTTTATGTGATTTCTTTCTTTCTGTGCCGGTTTATTGTAGAGTGGTTTGGAACTAATCAGTTTTTGCAAGCTAAAATTTTCCCACTGATTTCATTCACTTGCAGATGATCGCAACAAGCTTGATCGTTGTGATAATTTTATGGTATCAAATTTCGATGGCTTTTTATTAGGTTTTTCAATAATAATACTGTATCTTTTCGGCAATCAATCTCATTCACTAGGCACGCATTTTTGAACTGCAAAACGTTCGTAGTTCTTAGAAAAGTTTTGTTCATTTCGTAATTTAATTAAATATTGCTGAAGAAATTATGTGGAGTTTTCAGTGATCGAGCCAACAACAGTCGCAGCACCGGAGCATTCAATGGGACCACCCGCAAGGGGTCAACCTTCCGGCCCTCGTCTAACAGTACCTTCGCCTACGACTAATAAAAATACCCTCCGTCCGTGAGTGCTATGCACGTGGTATTGTAAGATGTCCTTTATTTTTAGCGTTTGAAGTGCGATCACTTTCCGATTTCTCCAACTCCTTCAGCTTGACGACTGCTGAAAGTTTTGTGACAAGTGGGTCATCCGTCGAAGCATACGTCTATTGGCGGATTTGAATATGCTCTTTCATGTGCTAAGTGTATTTATGAATCTATAGTAACATGTGTTGAAAGTTTTTTATTGCATGCATTGTACAAAATTTTTCGAAACATTAAGCAAGGTTGTTCATTAATCGTTGTAAGCGTTGCATCAGAATTGGTCGTTTAAAATATGGCATGATTCGTATTACAATTACTTGCGTTCAATATGTACAGATTGAGGCATCTTCACCGCAATTTCAGTGAGTAGAAGTTGCCCTAGTTCACTAGTCAATGTTTAGAAACAAGTAGACTATGGGAAAGCCACTGCTATAGGAGACCTCTAGGGGAGCTCGGTGTCAGGGAATTCCGATTTTTGTCAGCGTTAGCCTTCTTCAGCTAGAGGATTCTTTCCTGGCTCATGTTCTTGAGATACACTATTTAGGAACATAAGAAATAATGGATGGACAATGATTGTACTATGGCATAGCAATGGTGAAAAATACGATGATGCCTGCAGACTGGTCACCTCCACACCAAATAATGACTTTTTGCAAGAGGAACAGAGTTGTTATTTGTAAAACAATATGCAACCAGATTTATTTAAGATGCCACAATAAACGATGCACTTGTTATGATGTAAAGCTAGAAAACGTCACCTGTAAACTAAATGAATCACGGAACGTTACTTATTACACTCTTAAAGGAACATATCATAGTATATGTACTAGACGACAGTATTAGCCATGATAATGTTATTCATTTTTTTCCGATGAAGACGTAATAGAATTCGATAGGAGAGTACACATAAGGAAGTGCAATGATTGTGTTATAAAGATATGTGATGAAAACAACGCTGATATTACGGAATATTTCGATAATGATTAATTTCAATTAACGCTGCTTACAAACTGCCGTGTAACAGTTGCATTGCGCGCATAAATCGGAAGATATTCTAGAGAACTGAACGAGAAATAGGGCATAAAACAGAAGGTGGAGATGGAAGCTGTTAGCCTCATAGGTAAATCAAGGGGGGTGGAGGAGTGGGAAATAACTTCCTCGTTGAATTTTGAACATATGTCGCACTTAGAAATTCATCTCAGCATCACAAGGGAAACGAGAATGCTGTATTTTATTAGCTTTCTAATAATATCGTTCAAAGCTTTTCAGAGTAGTTTGTAGTAGAAGGTGAACGACAAGGTTTCAATGTTTGTTCAGAAAGTTTCCAAGGCTTATTTAAATTGCAGAACAACTAAAATTTGCTCAAAACTTGCCGCAGAATTTATGGAATGCATGATTTCAAAATAAGGTTTTTGGTGAAAGTTGCGAGTTGATGCACCTATTGAAGCTGAGTTTCTGCGTTCTTGTCTCCGCAACTATATTAACTGAGTGTTGTAGCTCATACTGAGCGAAAAAGCCTATAGTGAAATGTCGCAGCTAATAAAGATGAATGCCCCTTTAATCCGAAGCATTCCAGAATAGATGCATATTCAACAAACTGGGTTTATAAGAATGGGGCTCATGAAAAGAGAGATACGGCACTTTCTGGAATGGGAATATCTCAAGTCTGTTATCAGCGAACTTCTTGGCGTTTTTTAGCAAACCTATGAAGAGCGTAGGTTTTATGTCCAAACGAATAAACGGCTGCGCAAAAAACTGATGCCACAACCGGCCGACACCATAAGCGTCCATCGCAAACCTGAAATAAATTTCAGCTTACTTTTTGGTTCTTTGGATGCCATTCTCGGCAACGTCGTTCTGACACCGACTTCTGCTGCGAACGCTTGCATTAGCATGAATTTTTGTGCAAGATTTTACAAGATTTTGGCGGCATTGCTTATGAATACCCAGAATTCTGTTAATTTCCGACCACGGAATATGAATCTGTGGTGTCAGCAGTTATTTTGGAAAGCAGTTCCTCTCAATTTTGCTTTCAAATCTGTGCTTAGAATATTCAAACCTTCGAGGTTTTTGCGCTCCATCATACAATACATATGTGCTTGCTCTACTAGAGTTAATGGTAAGCATTAGGCTTAACAATAAGATGCATTCTATGATGCATATGCTTTATTCTTTATTCAAGGAATATTCTTTATTTGGCTTGGCGTCTGCATTAATGTAACTTGACGATTAAGCACAAATAAGAAAAAACAAAAGAATTGCAAACCTCGTTAAGGCATCTACAAAATTTTTCGTCGCAATCACTTTGCCAATAGAGGAGTGGATGCTCATGCTCTTTCTCGTAGCAACGATCATGTATATAACAGCAGTCGTTAACTGGAATTTATCGATGAATTCAGCAGTAGACGATTTTCGAAGAATAAAATGGAATGAAAGTGGTTCATTGAATTCATTACTGCATTGCAGTTACGAAAACAATTCTAGCAGTCGCTAGAGCAGTTACACTATTCATTTCGGAAATCACAATAATGACGACGCAATTGCAGAAGACATAATAAAACGTTTGACAGCTATACAAATGCCATTCTTAAAATTGCAACTGCATCAATCGAACTTATAGCTTCGTAACTCTTGAAGCCATATAAGCTCACGATTTCACAAGAACGGCAGTACTGCTCATGAAGATCATAGCTAACAAGGTCGTGACATCGCAACTACTAGCACTAAATTCATGACGCTGTGTTTATTGGAGCAATATTCATGACCTCTAGATGAAGATAGGGCAAGTACTATGTAGTAGCTGATTAACAGAACATTGGAAAGCTTATGTCATTGACCGGAAGGAAATATGCAATGTTGTGACTTTTGTATCTCAAATTTGACATCCATATCGTTATGAATTTCTCCACGCAAAACATTAATGAATTTGATTTAATCTGACTTAACGCAATTTTATAGTACGTTTATGGGATGGAATAAAATGAGAAGATCACGAAATGAACGGAAATCGAGTGACCATTAAGCAACCTGTCGTTACTTGTGCAAGTTTTTTGTTTTTTAAGTAAATATTTGGCGGTGATAATTCATGTGATGTCGGTGAAAGCCCTTCTTTCAGCGCAATAAAACTAGTATTGCAGGGCATATTTGCATATTCGCATGTTGAACAGTATATTGAATTACATATTGTAGCACATCGATTTTCATTAAGAAATGCATTCACTCTATGCATACGCTCATATAGTGGTTATTCTTTCAGCACAGAACTTACCTTCTGCTTCACAAGGTAGTGCAATGATGTATGACACGATTCTACTCAATGTGTTTATACCGCATGTCCAATTTGCAAACGCAGCGCCAATTGTCGTCACTTCGTGGATCGATGATAGCAACAGAATGAAGAGGAGCACATTTGCGAATCTGGCCAACATACAAGTGCTGAAACACTCGCTCCACTTGAATAGTTATGAGATCACAGCTTGCGTTAGCTTTAAAGAAGAAGTGTTCGATCATGATACGCTTCTATGTTGCGTGCAATATCTGCTAAGGGCTCTGAAACTGTGTTGTTTGGGGTGAAACTGTATAGCAACTTGTCTGTCAACTTCTTTCTTTGCGATGTAAATCGAGGAAATGTTTTCGAGGATGAAATTTTGAGCGGTTAGAGCAAGTGTTGTAATCATGAAGAACAATAGCTCTTCCCGTTGAGTTTAGAGCAACAAAACGAGATATCTTTTGAAGGCGCAGTGGAGCTGTAATAAGGTTCTCCAGTCACACACTTCGGAAGTAATACAGAGTTAGTGTCCAATGTCAGTTCGTTGCTCAAACGGTTAGTCAAGACATTCTTATTTTTTGTGTGTCGTGAAATCGTGACGTTTTATTCGAGCTCAACGTATGCCAATAAATAGTGGCGTTAGAGGGACTAGAACTTTCATCATTACAAGCACTTCATTTGAGAAAAACTAAAGAACGCAGTGGTGGGATATACTGCTTGAGATGAGCAAATGCTAATGTATTAGGAAGTGCAATCGAAATATCATTGTGGCTTTGCCTTCGATAAGTTCAATAATTCCACATCAGAAGTGCTTGAAAACAATGCGGCGGAATGAGCAAAGAAAGAGGAAAGACACGCACACACACGAAGTAATCAGGCAAAGGCGTTGAAGTGCCACAGGTTAATGGAGAGGAATTCGAGTGGAAGCCACTGCGTATTGAATGCGCTCGATTATTCACCTTAAATCTTCCTTAGCTGTGATCCCCACTGCAGCCGATATGCAGTCTACCGAATGCACATCTTTTTTTCTTGCAAAGCGTTCTTTCATTGAAAATTTAGATATTTAAAATATCTATTGAGCTGTAGAAATCGCTGAAAATTCCAGAAGATAAGTGGCTAATGTCTACTCGTAAATGAGGCCAACAATGGCACGTATTGTGCTTATAAGCCACACCTACTGCACTATCTGTCACGGCAACAACATTGCCTTTCATTATCGGCTTTCCCTGCTGCTATTAAGAACAACGGTTCGCCAGAGATGAACGCTAAACAAAGGCTGAAATTGCGAGCGCTTTTCGAGAAGCAATCATTAACAATGCTTTTCATCGGAAAAAATCTGTGACGCTGTTTCAACTGTCCTTGAATTTTAAAATTTATGGATGAATTGAATCGGAAATAGGGCAAAGTCGACGAGACGAAAAGAAGAAGCAGTGGCACGCAGCAGTTCAGGCTGCTCAGTGATGACTGCCTGAACACTATGAGAATGTGTTAGAAATGCGTAGATTCGTATAGCTGTTTCTGTGAATATCGGCTGATGGTAGCCTGAGAATATAAATAGGTTTTGAGAGTTGTGATTCATTTCAAAAATAGTGTGATAGTTGTATTTCTATCTGCAAAAACCCAAGTTTCTGAAACCTCTCACCTCCACGGCACTTACAACGCGAACTATTTTAAAAGCTTTTACAAATGAATTCATTCTGAAATACCTCTTTCAGCCGTAATATGGCTAAGTTAAGCGAAACAAGTCAAAATATCTGCTTTCGCCACTAGCATCGTTGATCGTTGCAGCACTTTTCCATAGATGGAAACAAGTATTCGTAAATACTGGGCATTGTTCGACTGTAGTATTCTAGTTTGTCATAAAATCGCTGGATACACTTGCTATTATGCCAAAAGCGAAGCAGTTGAAAAAAATAATGAGAATCATACATTGTACATTACATGTTTTACTAGTTAACACCATTGCAACGTCGACTTATTTAGTAGTGGAATCTTCAAATAACGTCCATTTTAAATCTCCTCTTTCCTCTTCCCGTTCTCCTTCCCCTCCCGCCTTACGCCAATATTCAACCCTACTCAACTGGATATAGGTGCCAGCGGGAAGGGCGGGGGGAGGGGGCTAGGAATGGAAGCGTTTGCAATATAGGCCGAATTCTTTATAAGTTAAAATCGGCTCTGTCGTTAATGCAGCGAAGATTAGCTATTTATGGTACAGAGCTAAATAATTCGATGACCATTACCAATCTTACGAAGAGAACAGACTGTCCGAGATGCTCTGCGGAAATCGATCGCGCAGTGTGAATTTCTTGGGAAAGTAGCGTAGAACGTCCAATCACTCAAAATGACACATGACGCAGCTGTTGCGCTTTCCCTTTCGAAGTGACTGACGTTATGTGCAGCAGGTAAAAAAGAAATGTGTAGCAGTGACACACTTCTTTATTAGACTTAACACTTGTTACTACATCGAATCCTCTTTAATTTTTCATAACCACTGCTGCGCATATTTATTTGAACGATTCAGCCGACATAGCAGACCTTGTTTGAAATGGAGTGACATTTGGGCCCCGTTGTTGCAACGCTGCAAGATGCATTACCGTTCCCAAGAGTCGTGCCGCTCAAGAAGCCTGTCACTAGCTCAACAGACAAAAACACTATTTTATTTCACGTTCTAACATTGTAGCTCCAATACTTAGCCAAAAATGTCGGAGGAAAGTGATGCATACGTTCTCAGCAGATGATTTTTTAAGTTGGACCTAAATATTTCATTTAAAAGCGATCTTTTGTGAGCTGAGATAGGTAGCAGTCTGCACTTTCGAGCGCACTTCTCATTGTATTTTATTCTGTCACAATTAAATCCTTTCTGCTTTAAGCGAGAGAAAAAAAGCAACAGTTACGAGCTAACAGGACTAGGCAAAGTGCAATATGAATCATTCGAGGTGAATCATCTCAAATGCTTCCTGCCAACTTTTGTGCACCGACCAACTGAAGATAGTGAAGTCGTACGATAGAATTTTCATTTTGTCGATTAAATCAATCGGTGGGCGAAGACTGAAGTGATGAAGAGGATTTGATTAGGAAAATTATTGAGGGGCCTCGATTGCTGAGTATATCAAGGAGGTTTCACACAGCCGAACGACAGATGACTACATGAAGTTCTGCTGTGTCTGGGTGCACGATTTATATTGCTATCTTGGCGAGTTTGGGTATCAGAGACCAATATCGTTCACTGTCGTTCACCTCAATAATATTTCATCAAAAATTACGTTAATTTCTCCACCCTCACAGCGAAGGCGATTTCTAGACATTCAAGACTAGTTAATCAAATTATACAGAGGCTTTGAACAGTAAATTAATGTTGTGAGGGGATTTTTCTATAATACGCACAGAGGTGACTCAGCAATGCCATTTGGGCAATTTATGAAGTTTCTTTTCAATTATAAGAGACTAAGACAACCGACTCAACGACATTGATGAGAATATCCAAAAAAAAGTTATAGTGCACCGTTGAAAACGGATAGGGAGATGTTTGATGCAAGGCACGCGAGCGGCTCAGAGATCAGTTGCTTTCGAGCTAATAAGCAACTTGTAAAGCTTCAAATTGAAGGCGGTGTTCGAAGCAGCTGTGCCACGTTTGGGCTGGTCACAAATCGAGCTCGGCGATATAAGCGTTTGTTTAGCAGCTAGCGAAGATACTTCTAATTCCACTGGGCCAACATCGGTATCGCAAGAGGCTTGCCGTTCGCTGCTTGAAATCTCCAAATCGAACTTTCGGTGTCGTCGTCGCTTTAATTCGTTGCCTTGAACATCACGCCCAACACTCGTTTGTGTGCCTTAAATAATCTGTTTGTCCAAAGAAAGCGTAGAAAATATAAAAGATGCTTATCGCTCTTTAAAACTTCACGAATGTTTTCTTAGAAGTCTAATAATTCAATGGAGAAGTTGCACGGCTGCTGAATATTCAATAACACTAAGAATGCTTGTACGAAAGTAAACAATGTTAAAGCAGTCGATTGTAGCGCATATCGTCGTGTTTTTGGGAACATTTGGAACGCTGGGCTTTATTGATAGTGAATATGTTTCTTGTGATCGCACAATAAGGTAATTTCTGCATTGATTAGAAAACACAACAGTAGAAGTTTCTGATTAGTGCTTCTGTAGCATTAATTGTTGCAAAAGAAAAACATATATTCTTTATTATTCACGAGGATATAATCACTTCCAAAAAACATGTACTTCGTGAGATGATGAAAATAGTTCAGAAACGATTGATCTCGGAATGCTGTTTATTCTTTTTTTATTCATTACTTTGTGATACACCTCTTCGTAACGAGAGATTCACACATTTTGAAGAAACGAATTTTAATTGTACTTTTTTCGTAATTAACCTCAAAGCATCGCTAGGAGACATTTCTATCAGTCATGACTATCAAGGGTCACTAATAATTATACGATAGTTATTGAAGCAACGATTTTGCTGAACCCTTAACAAATTGGACGGTTGTAATAGCTCACTTCTTCGAATGCTCAAAGAGCGTGTCGAATGCACGGTCCAACAACGATTCCTCACGAAATAGCGAAAGCTTTTCTTGAACGATCTCATTGTCATTCCATAGATCAATGGGTTCAAAGCACTGAAAATTCTCGTCACTCGACTTATATCATCGTTTCGCTCAACAACGACGACATGTCTAGTTTATTTTCACGCATATGCAAATGCGTATAGTAAAATTCGAACCGACGCAGTTCAGAAATCATTAAAATTTCACTGATTACTGACAGCGAATGTGCACTTGAAAAGTCCAGCTCACTTTCTTTTCCCTATATATATATATATATATATATATATATATATAACGTTGACGGTACATATGTCATGACCTCCAGAGTACGACAGTTGGTCAATAAAATTGACATGTGATTGCTTGCAGCTCAAACATTTTCTTGCAAGTGTAAGTCAGAATAATTCAATCTGCGTCCGCTTAAAGAATACCGATGATATGATAAGCTGGAACAACTAGCACAGACAGAATGAAGGTTTCTTTTATTGAACTGGGCAGCTAAAATCATAAAAGAATGCAAAACATTCACTCGCTACGGCAAGCTAGAAAAAATATCAGAAACATCGATATAGAACGCTTTTTGCACTTACGCATATCGATAAGCAATTTTATGTCGAAGCACAGCCAATGTGAAATTAACTAAAGAAAGGAATTCCTTACTTATATGACTGATAATGTTGAATAATTATGGGAGTTGAACTGTCTTGGTCACAAAGGGAGCAAATACGAAATTTCAAAGGATTTAGTGATCGGTTTGTTGAGTGATAAGCTGATGAGGGCTAATAAAACAGGATTTGATATAAAAAGAGAACTTTTATCTCAGCGAATATAAATATAAGATTTCCTGTCAAGCAATTACGATTACTCTCTTACTAACTCAGAAGCTTGTGAGAAGCAGTTAGGAGAATATCGTCATAAGCTGTGTTGTATTGAGCTCAGCTAAGTTATTTCAGTCCAAAATTGCTAAAGTGCAGAATTCGGCGCTTTCAGGCCACAGATTCGGCTACTTGTGGCTTTTCTATGTGTGGGCCAAAAATGATTGTTTTGACAGAAATAGGCTTTTTACGCTGAAACAGTCATTTTTGTTCAATCCGTCCAAGATTTATTTATAGACAAAAAACGAGCAGTTAGGTTGTGCCTTTGTCTCACTATTGATAAACTGATGAGGACTGAGGAGACGGATTCTATGTATAATCGACGGTGTTGTAGTTAAAAGGTTGTAAAAATGGCAGATTTAACACGCCAACTTGCAATTTCTACACCTTAGCTAGCGAATAAATGTGATCTGCGAGGCTGCATTTCGGCATAAAAGTTGTTCCCTACTGATGAAGGTTGCTCCGGGCTCAAAAGTTTCGAAAGACAAGTTTCTTGCAAACAATAAGAAATCGATCCTCTTAAACCGTAAACTGACGCTCTATGGTGGCACTGTTGTAGGTAGTTCGTAACGAATGCGGACTTCTAAAGTACACCCCAGCTAGCTAATAGCATGCAATTAGCCTTGACTTGCATAAAATCTGTTACATTCATAACCCCACATTTTCAGGCCCATTCACAATATGGGCAATGAACTTCACTTCCGATAACTGTGAGCCTGTATTTCATATCTTGTAATTCCACGTTCATTGTTGTACTTTCGACTTTAACCAAGGAAGCTGTATAACTTGTCAGCTTACAAGTTGTTAGAGTTATATTTCGGCTGTAATAAGCCTTGAGCAAGATTCTCTCCAGCCAAACACGAAGGGAAATAAATTCTATTCACTAGCCAGGCAAATACACCAAACAAATGCCAACTGAGACATAATATTTTCTGGGGTCAGCACCACAACATTTTGCACATTGGTGCAAAAAGCACGTTAAAATGTTTTCGAGGATTGTTAAAATTGTAAGAAATATTCAAAAGTGGAAAGTTCACGAGACATACCTATTAAAATAGCCGAGCCATGAGAAGAAATCCATGATAAAATGTGGAACGAGCTCACTTGATATGATTGCACCTATAATTCTATCAAACATGATTTTAAAGCCGATTTATCATCGTTGATGGTACGGATCATAACTTCGCGTAAACATTGTGCGCGATCTGTTGCTTGCGAAGATGAGAAATAATATTTCGCTAAGCAAAAGCCGAAAAGCTTCACGCACACTTTATATTCAAATTATTAGCCCACACGAATCAATTCACAAGATTTTACTGTGTTGGTTGTGGTTGCAACTTCCTAGAAATAATCGGTCAATACGTCAACGGGTACATTTCTAGACTTCATTCGCGTCATTGATTGGCCTGCTTCCTACGATATTGCACGGCTTACTGAGTACAAGTATGAATAGCTCATACAGTGCAAATTAAATTTTTTCCTTGGTTATGGAACCTACAATACTAGGAAATTAATTGTTATGGGAATTCTTACAGCAGTTTGCGCGATGCCGTTTCTGTGGTTAAGTATGCTCTGTGCTAAGCCTGGTGACAATGTTCTTTGGAATTGTTATGTGTATGCAGCTCTTTGCTATGTGAAGAATGAAGAACTAAAGTGGAAATAAATGGAATTTTTTCCCATGAAGAAGTAGGAACATCGAGAGAGGGAGGGAGCGGGAGACTGATGATGTCATAAAAGCCAGGAATATCAAGCTGCGAACATTCTCTTCTTGTTCATGTTTCCCTGTAATTCGTTTTCGACTGTGCTTATATGAATGAGTCGCCAGTACATCCAGTCATATATTTTAATCCTTTGTTTTTTCATTTCCTTCAGAAGTTCACGTCCGTATCTTGAATTGTCTGATTTTTTTAATGTTCTCGATTATTTTAACATCAGTTCAATTTGCCGAGTAGTTAAAGGTATGTTTGCTTTTCGTAAACGCTAAGAAATATGTGTTATATTTGCAGATTCAGGCTTCAAACTGTGCGCTAGAGTTGAGACAGCGTGCATCCTTTTGTTAGAATTTTAATTTAATAGAATTTAAACGCTTGCTGAATACGCGTTGGAGCAGCACATAGTACAGAGAATAAGTAACAGTACTATACTAAACTAATGTGTGTTAAATGGTAGACAGATAGAAGCACATATCGAAGAAGCTGCCAAAAGATCCCTATTCATTTACATTCTAGGCCTTTAATCTTACCGGTTTCTCATACATCCAAATACAATGACAAAAATAATTGGTAATGAGCTCTCCTACGAAACTCATCGGCTGCGCAAATTCTGCTCGAAAATAGTCGTTTTAGCTTTTACTCGAGTGAGCCGGCTATCCGAAGAATAACATTGGCTTGCAAATTATACGGCTCCTTTCAGTGCCAAGCATTCAACTCACATAGAATCGTAAGAACCACACCACCCCATCACTATTTCTATCTTTTCCTGTCCAGGTGGGATGCATCACTAGTCACTGATCGTGTAGCCGTCTCTTTTCTGTAGTACTCATGAGATTGCGTAATCTATGCGGATTTTCCACTTCAGTTTGTAAACTGCTTCATTTGGACCTTAGCTGTGTGCACAAGTGTCTGCCTGTTGATGATCGTTGGTCTGTATCGATGTACGCTTGTGTGTGGTCAACATTTTTAATTCGGCAGCTCCGGGGGTAGTTTTCAAACGACTGAAATTTATCACCGCTAACCGATGGCAATGCAGAAATCGATTAAACATTTCCGAATTGTTGGATGCGTTGCACAAATTTGTGAACATTGTTTTAAGAGTGACCACTTGAAAAAATTTCTCTAGTAGAATTGTCCAGTGCGGCCAACTGAATGTCCGAAGAATCGGTTTATTAGGGGCGAAAGCTTTGTGTTACTAGTTGCTAAAGAAATTCCGCATATGTTAAGCTGTCCCATAGCGATAGCGTAAACAAGTAAAAGAACGACGTGGATCTTTGAATCTATATCAAACTTTTAAAGGACACAGAAAAGGGCTGTTAGTCCATTATTTGAAATGACTAACGGGAGCCTTTTCCTTAAAAAAAAATTTGTGGCTGCAAAAAAAACGAATTGCAAAAATGCAAAAAAAAGGTGGCCAAAAAGTGTCCTTACGAAATATTCACCGCAACGGGGCCTGTTATATTTAGCAATCGCCGTAAAACCAAAGAGAGTGTTGTGATATAAGCTTTCCATACATCCGCCGGGTAGATCAGCCAACTGTATCGATGTCGAAAAAAAGGAAGAAAAAAGGTCTGCGATGCTTTTCCAAAGTCTGAGACGTCTGAGACGAAATGCGCCTTTCGATCTAGCTGAACTGCTCTTGAAATAGAACCACTATCGAAAATTTAAGGCACTTTAAAATGTGAGTAACCCATCAATTCAAATGGTCGTTGAGAGCGAAGTTGGATGAGAGACCCTGTTGTATAGTGCCAAATGTTACCGATATAACTTTGCTCACTAAATGTACAACGTAACTTTTCCAGTAAGTAAAAAATATACGCAAATGTGGCGTAGCTATTATGCGTTTTTGTTAAGTATAGCAAAGTGTGCAAAAATGACGAAGTTATGGGAGGAGGGAGGGGAGAAATTTCTTTCCAGGTGCTAAGGCAGCGAAGACCATAGAAAAGTGGAAGAGATTTGAAAGCTTTCAATAAGCTAAACACTAAAAAATGTGCAATGCATCGGGATATACTCCAGTTTTTAGGAAAACAAAATCATGCATTCCCCACTGGCTACGGCACAGCTATGTACGGAGTTTGTTTCACTTGAGCAGAAAAAAGGTACACGAAAAGAATCGGAGCGAGGGTGGGTGGGTCCCCTACGTAATGTGCAGCACCACTTCCTGCACGATTTGTTAGTTTGCCAAAGCCTACAACAACATCCGTGATCGAAATGTGATCGAACTCATGTTGATTGCAAATATGATGGCAATCTGTTGAACAAGTTCGGTTGTTCCGTTGTTGACCACCTCTACATTGTCGATCGATCTAGATCTTTCTCTTAGCGAGTGTGATAGTAAATACCGTGAGCAACGTGGCCTGTCTGATGCATTTATCTGTATGCATTCTGGTGTTTACCTAGCTTTTATGAACATTATTTTTTCTTCCTTTTCTTCGGAAAGCGCTGATGTGTTCACAGCTTTACTTCAACTTCCGTTATGCCTGTTTAAAGAAATATCCTTTATCCTCTATTTTGTTATCTAGCACGCACTTCGTGTGAGATCCTTGAAAAGTGGAAGAATCTGGCCTTATTTCTTACAGTATGGATGATATTCTTGCATAGGATGCTTGGCATAGTTCGAAAAAGCATCGTTCGATTATCTCTCATTTATGTGAGTCACTGGATCCTTTAATTAATGCTGCCAAAAATGTGGTTAAGCTATCCTCATCAAACGAATATGTACAACTCTTCTGTCTGTTGACCGCTTTGGTAATATATTTCGACCTCGTTCATAATTTTGGCTGCGCATGACGCATGATATCAAGAAAATAAATCAACTGAACGGGAGGTTTTAGACTTAGTTCAGTCTATTATCAACAGTCGAAGCTTGCAATGGATGAAAAAAGTTCGCTTGAACTAACTTTGCTCGTCAAATTCAATGCGACGCCGCATATGACATAATATGCTGTTGACGGCCTCAATTCCGTCTCCGCTTATCAGGCGCATTTTTTTTAATTGTTTTGATTTTGAGAAATGAGCTCTGTTTTTGTGCAATTCATTTCACTTGCTACAATCCTTACAGTCTCAATATCTAAAAAGAAGGAATTACAAGAAAGGTTCATTGATAACGAAGGTTATACTGAGAGAATGAAGAATGAAGAAAGGCGTCCAGCAAAAAATGAAGGCGCCCACGACAACACCCAGTGTTTTTGCGGTCTTCTGATGCTTTATGAATGCTCGCTTCTGCTTATCTTGTTGTTCACCGTTGGATCTCCCGTAATGAATGCGTAGTGGCAGCAATAAAGCCATTCGTTGCTCCACATTTCTAAAATGCCTGCTTTAAAATAAAGGCATTTTAAAAACGGCCTGTTTAGTGCTACACAACCTTCATGTCTGCGCAATTAGAGGTGTGTTTTTTTTTTGACGTGCCAGCAATGATCTCTCTATTTTATGCTTGATTTTTCAGCTTACACAAAAACGTAGAGCATACGAGACAACGAATAACCTTTTGCAATGAAGCACAACATTTTGCAAGTCGCCTTAAGCTACCGTGCTACAGTTTTGTTTGTTTTCAAGCCTAGTTTTCCATACTTCAATCGCATTCAAAAATCGGGCAACGCTACAGGCAAAGGTTTCTTTTCGATGTGAATAACTAAGCGATTAGGTAACTTGTGACTGGTTGCTTATCCAGTCTTTTAAGTCGGCAGCATATACCACTCTATTAAATAGAGGGAAATTGATGTCTGTGTGATGCTCTAATTCATGACGCTAGATCGATTTTTATCACCATCGGCCAAGTTATCTTCAATGAGTCAGGCAACAAAATTAATGCAGCCAATAATTAGCTGGACGTGGACTGTCACTTGTCATGCGAGAGAGAAAGGTGTGTGTGCGGGAAGAGGGGGGAGGGGAAGGAGGGGCGAAGAAAAGAAGATATTGTCATAACTGGGACTAAGGCAAAACTTCGATCATGGAAAGGTTGGTTATGCTCATGTTCGTGACGGCGACTACTTTGGTGCCTCAAAAGTTTGAAAAGTTTTATTTCGCCTTGGATATTACTTACGATTCCTTGAGATGCTTTTATATTTCGATTACCAACAACACAGTCTGAAGCACAATAACAGCAGAAAGTTGTAACTACGCTGATAAGCTGTAGCCAACAACGACAATGAGAAAATTACACTCGGACCAAGGTGACAATTTTCGTCTTTTTATTTTGTTAAATCAAGTTAGAAAAAGATAATATGTAAAAATCTGGTTTCTTGACACAGGATGAATTATTACCTTTTCGTGAAAGTGCTGCTTAGGCAGCCGAATATAAAGCGTTGCCTCCGATTTACCACCTGCAAGCACAACGACTGCCAAAAACATTCAAGAAGCAGAGTGACTTAAATTCTTATGGGAATTTCATAGTGTTAACAACTGCTTATTCGAGCAAGGCACTGTTCGGCGAGTTGATCACACTGCCTTTGTAGAACAATGCTTATGCGTCCTACCACCTCCAGATGTCGACTTAGAAACTGAAGCATTTAAGTTACGATGATGTTTAGGAGACGTAAGGCGTGATCGTAAGATGTCTTTCATTGAGCAATAAGCATTGCTAAGCGCTTGGAACCGAGTATGTCATCACATTACGGGGCAGGCTAAATTATTGAACTTCTAGACGAATGTGACCTTTGGGCACGCAAAGCATTCGATGACTCTTTAAAGCCGAAGAAAATGAACAAAATGCTCATTGATTCGCTTTTGGTGGATGGTGGCAAAAAGAGTTTAAGTTGAATGTGGTGAAATTGTTTGCACGTTTAAGAAAAATGCTGATACGTGGTGAAAGTGAAAGAAAGGGAAATGACGTGAGTGGCTGTTGAAGTAAAGCTGTGAACACATCAGCGCTTTAACATGAGAGTAGATGATAGTCACTTGTCTACCTCTACTTCACGTAATACTAAACACGGTAAACTGTTCATATCTTATAACTTAGGTGGTTGACTAATTAAGTCTTCTAGCCACTGCAACGGCTATCATCAAACACTCGGTAGTTTACATACCGCACATCAGCAATGTCCAGTCAGCAAATTTCGGCTATTTGCACAATACCAGGACCAACAACCTTACCAACAAACTTTTCAAATTAATGCGAATCCAAGATTAACTTCGCAATTTCAGTAAAGTTGTGAACGCCAACCTTACAGATTGAAGAGAACTGTCACATGGAAAGTTTTTTCAAATAGTTAAGTGAATGTAGTCGGATGCTGAAATTTCTTTTTTTTTTTTGCCCATTTCGCCTCATGCATAATGTTCTTTGCTATATCGCGCTTTTATCTTCACTCGCAGTAATCCAACTTCTTGTTTCACAAAGATAACGCAATATACCTTAAATATATGGTAGTAGAGGAGGCAGATGACTCCAAGGGGGATGAAGAAGGAGCCGATCGTCGATTCGGCGATGTAGTGAAGTTGATAACTCATTTTGCAACCCTGTGATAACAGTTGGCAGTCGCCAATCGATCTATTGTTCCAATGCATTGTCGCCAGCAGAATCGCTATTGAGACCACCCATATGGCTAAAATGGTCGTATTGAACACATCGACTAACATAACGATGGTCAAACTTGCAAACAAGATAGCCAAGCGAGAACTACCAATGCTATATGGTTGAAACTTGTGGTACGAATTGAGAAATAACAGGAAATTATAATGGTGACAAGCATGTGACGCTTCATCACGACTATCTATCAATTCTGTTTGACGGACAGGTCTGCAGTGTTCCAAAAAGCTCATGCTTCTGGACCATTCTCCTCCACTCCACCCGCCACCCTTCTCCCCCTCCTTCCCGCTTCACATCCTCCCTCCTCGCAGACGAAAACAAGACATGTATGCTCAAAGCACTTGAAAGCAGAGGTCACTGAGCTGCACCGACGCAGTCCTAGAGGTTGCACATTTCTTCCAGTTCCTAAAAGATACAGGAGTAAGGTGGCCCTGCTGAGCGAACGACAGCATGCACAGCTAGTTGTAGATACCCAATAATTGTAAGCGAAGCACCTCGTCTAGTACAGCAGTGTTCAGTACCTATCAGGAGTGCGCATCAAAAATTGCGTTGATGTCTAAATGGAAAAGGAGAGCAAAAAACCGTAACTCCAGTCCCAGGTAATAGAGACCCAGCTACTAAGTAAGGCGACTTGCAGAAAACAGTAGTCATCAGCGCTCGGCCATCAGCTTCCCTTGTATACGGTTATACATTTGGTGAGTATAGTTGGCACCGCAGACGGTCCCCTCAGCGGCTTATTCACGCTGGCCCATCAGTTTTGAAAAGAGTTAAAGGCATTTAAAAACACCAAAAATTGTATCCATTTACACTTCTATGGTCACTTAAAGACAAAACAGTTGTTCTAGCAAGCTTCACCATCCGCTGTCTTATGAACAGACCGGACACTTCATGAGATAAAATAAGGACGCTTCAGCACAAACTTATTCGCGCGAGGCAGAAAAATCGGAAGAATCTTTCGAACGAATCGGGCAAGTTTCACAGCCTACCTTTTCCACAATTGCTTTTATTGCGAAATGTACAGCGGTTCAATTTCGAATACGAGTGCACGTTTTAAACTTCAGAACGAGTTGAGAGCAACCGACTTCGCTTAGTAGCTACTTTCGACCTCGTCAAAACACGTGTTCTTAGTCATAAGAAGAATATACAGCTCCAAATTAGGCAAAAAGTTATTTGGCGTGAAGTAAGTTATTTCACTGCGGAGAGGGCAATTCACCAA
>JAARMF010000300.1:47948-77248 GCA_022844705.1 Toxascaris leonina
CCCCCCCCCCCCCCCCCCCCCCCCCCCCTCCCAAAAGAAACTAAAGCTACATCACCATAATTTCGACCATAAATTTGCACAAGTGAGAAATAAATGAGGTGGCTTATGATTGAGGCTTTATTTGAACCATGCACGGTATTAGGCAACAGCGTTTTAAGCCATACTAGAAGTTGTTAACAGTTACCATCATAAGTGTATTCAGGAGCGAAATTTAATTGATAGAGCACATAGGTATTCAGTGGCTGGGTTGCTATCGGTGGTCCCGATGAAGTAGCTGCTATGTGCTGTGCCCGCAGAGTTGCAGTACACATTGGATTCTTGAACGTGATTGAATCGTTGCTTCGAGTTAGAATATATTCACAATATACGCATCAAAAATCATTTACTTGTTGTACTTACGCCTATAGAATAAAGCAAAAAGATCTTGCACAAATTTGTCCTCATGGCAGCACGTATATAGAACTTTAGCAACCGCTCAATAGCGATAGAAATGGAACAGTAGAAGAGGCTTTTCAAGACTGTAGAGATGTTAGAAGGTTGTCTTATCGATTCGATTCATCATTCGAAACGCCTACAACAGTATCGCTCAACTCATTCTTTGGCACTTCATTTTGCAAGGAAATCACAAATATCATGCCTCGNNNTTGCTTCGAGTTAGAATATATTCACAATATACGCATCAAAAATCATTTACTTGTTGTACTTACGCCTATAGAATAAAGCAAAAAGATCTTGCACAAATTTGTCCTCATGGCAGCACGTATATAGAACTTTAGCAACCGCTCAATAGCGATAGAAATGGAACAGTAGAAGAGGCTTTTCAAGACTGTAGAGATGTTAGAAGGTTGTCTTATCGATTCGATTCATCATTCGAAACGCCTACAACAGTATCGCTCAACTCATTCTTTGGCACTTCATTTTGCAAGGAAATCACAAATATCATGCCTCGAAGTTTTCAAAAGTCATTTTTTGAGGGAAAATGTAGGAGCGCATTTCTATACCGCTAATAACCACATTTGTATGTTGTTACGAGCGAAATATTTGGACAGCACAGGTCCGACTTTTGTTTCTCTGTGCATGTGGAGGTCAACCACCAACTGCATAAGAGCAAGAATTTTATTCTCTATGTTTTTGACTACTGATTTCTGCTACAATGAAGCTTTTAAGTCCACTTGGGATTTTTCCATTATCACCCATGACCATAGGAAAACGGGGAGGTGTTTGGTGGGAAAAATAGGGCTCCAATACGATGAGCAAACTGCTGCATGAAAATAATTTGATAAATAAGCGATGGCCACGTAGACCGCTTTACACAAGCATTAACAGATTAAAGAGTTTCTAGCGATTGATTGTGTTGAAGACTGCAGATGAAGTATACGCAGACGCCCATCCACAGAGGTGTCCAGGATCGCAGCCGGTCACCAAGCCGGTCACCAAGTATTGTCGCTAAATTTCAAGGGGACCTCGAAAGGTAGAGCACTTTGGATGCTTCTCTACACTAGGGTGTTGCGGTCGAGTTTCCAGCTCGCTAGGGCTTCGGGCTGCAACTCTACGCCCTCTAGGCATGCAAGCCTCGACGGCCACAATCCAAAGTACACTGGGTGTACTTTTGGCAAATTCAGTTCATTAGAAACGCTTAGGAAATACGCATTCGAAAAACAATAACTCGATACATGTTACTTAGTGGTAACAATAAGTTAGTGGCACAAAGTGGAGAAGTGCGCCAAAGTAGATCGCATGAAATGCATTTATGCATTTTGCTCACCAAACTTGTCGGTCCTACAAGACACCTAAAAGCGGACGTACAGAATGGCCTTAAAATACTTCAGGGTCAATGTAAAATATATGTTCAACGATAGTAAGACGCGTATAACCTTTTTGGCACTTTTATACGTCCAAAGCTCTTTTCAAAGCTTATGGATCAGCGCGAAATAAGGTATGGACGGTGAAAATCGCACCCGTCAAATTTCTTAACTCCAGTTTCAGCGTTCTTTTTGTGAATTTTGCAAAAACGATATAACAATGCACTTTCTTATGCAATTATTTAGCCGAACAAGCGCGTGATGAAATCCCGCTCTCATTATCGCTGAACTAATCCCAAGGCAAACATTTTCTTGCAGATGCTCTTGCACTTGCGCTTTTACATACCCATTAAGGAATTGTGAGTAGGAAATGTTTGATGTGAAGGTACGGTGCATGAATGGGTCGGGCTAACTCCAACATTGGCCCATCGATCGCTCTCTTTTTGGCAGGCCGCTTGACTTTGACATTAAAGAATAGCGAGTCAGGTATGATAGCATAGCCTTCCAGGATATTCTTCTACAAGGGATGAAGCTGAGCAAATTATGAGGAAATTACCAAGGAGAGTACGCTGTAGTTGAAACAATCGAGCGTGGTAAATCACATCGTTGACGCGATAGTTTTCGTGATTTGCATAATGAAGGTATTCGATTGTAGGTACACGTACACACGGACAGGAGCACGGATGGACGGAACATGCATGTATACAGATGCAGCACATATGTACGGTCAACGCGTAACGCACAGGACGGGACCTATAACAGATAGAAATTTGTGAAGTTGCAAAAGGCGCATAAAAAGCCATCAGACCTCATCGAAGCAAAGTGGATATAAGATGAAGAAGCGGAAATCAAGATTCATTCGATGTGGCGGTGGCATCGCTCGTTACGGAATAGGGGGCAGGGCGAGAGTGCATGTAAGCATTGCCGCATGCATGTGCGAGTGCCATTGGCGAGTGCTCTCGTGGGCAGATCCTCTTCGCCATCAAATTCTCAGTCATTTTCGCTGTTCTAACTTTCGATGCAGTCCAACAATAAACTTTAGAGGATTAATGAAAGAGCTGCAAGAATGCGGAAAGAATGCAGTCAGCAACCAGTGAAAGACAATCGTTCTCTTCTTGAAATCGAGTGAGGAACAGCGTTGCTATATGAAAACATTGCTATATTAGGTGCTTGATAGATTTCACGCAACTCGAAAAACCCCCGACATTATTTTTAGGAAATGCTATGCATCCAAATGAGGGATGAGGAACGTGTTGTTGTCTCGTGAATTCGTGAATGCCTCAACAATATTGACTTCAGTTTTGCTGATAGCAGGGTACAAATCAATCGAAACCTGTAGGGAAATTACTTCATTTAGGTGGGTTTTTGGGCAGGATGAGCTGCCTGTATTGAAATAGAGTTGATAGAGGTATAGTAACTTAGCTAGAAATCGGTGATTCACATCTCATTTGCAGTGACGAAGCATGACGGATGCGTCCGGATGACTGCTGTATTCGGTGAGACGTGAAAGGCTGATAAGGAAAAAAAACTACCGATATTCAACATAATAGCTATACAGCACAGTTATTTCCTGCACGTACGACCATGTCAGCAAGAAAGTGTTGGACAAAAGTATCCGACGTGCCAAAAACAGCAAATGCAATAATGACAAACTTTGCCATAATAGCTTCAATGAAAATGATCGTATGTTATTTCCGTAAGTATATCGGAGAATGTCTCAATTGTTCTGCGTCTCGGTGAGTTTTTTCGCGCCGCTTATGGCTGTGGGCTGCAGTAGTCCCGGCTTAAAAGGCACCCCTTTATTATTTACTATTTAAAAATACTCTCATGCAGCACCACAAGCTCAGTAGTGTCCAGGAGAAGGCCTATCGAAAGATTCGCCAGTCCCTTTCGCTCAGTTAGTGAACACAGTTGCCACCGTTTCCTCCGTCTCAGCTCATTTCGGATTGGTAGATAGCAGTGCTCGGTGCCAAGTCGATGACTTATGTCACTGTGGTAAAAAAAAAAAAAGCAACACAAATGCACGGACTTCTGCATGGAAGGATTTTTTCCATAGCTGTTTGTCGGCGGCGTTTTGCCTATAGATACGCTAACGCAGATGGAGGTACTTGCGCAAAAGTAGAGTGTTGAAGCCGCATATCGCGCCAGTTCCATAATAATAAGCCTGAAGCAATATTTCCGTTTCGAATGCTCATCCCCCCCTCCCCCCAAGGGCAGTATAGGCAGTATAACATGACGTTCGCCCTATAGTGATCTGCTTTTCGGATACGCCCTGCAAGTTAGAACGTGCCTCTTTCCTGATTTTTTATTTTTGAGGACTAAAATTCTGACGCATCTGCTGAACAAAAGAATGGTTCGCACGCCCGAGATACTTCTTTGCTTGTTGACCGCCTCTGGCCACATTCATAAAGTATTCAAGCGCTAACAGCTTACAAATACTCTCATCAAGCTCCCAGAATGCCTGCTTTTCGGCAGAATCTCAAAAAACCACAACCACTACTCGTCTCTCGCTTATTTCATTCGCTTCAAAGATAATCAGCATTTCGGCGCTAGAATTTCGAAGACACGCAATGTGGGTTGCTGACAAAGTATCTCCCAATAAGCAGATACCAAGTCCAGTACAGTGTATTTACGCATTAATCTCAAATACTAAATTTTCAAATTCGGTAAATGTCATTGTGATTAAAATTCCGATTTCCAGAGGCAATAGATTGCTGGAAGACGGTTTTGACATTCTTACCATCGATGTGGTGCTCTCAAGAAGTAGGCGAGTAAAATGGCAGTAGAAGTGTAGATCATTTCATGAAATATATATTTTGAAATGAAGTTTCAGATGATTAGACTTCTTCTGATCAGTTCTGCACAGGAGATTCGATGAAACCTCCTGACATCAATGCCTTCGCCGATTTTCCTACATGACTTTGGCGATGCACTTCGAAGCTCGGACCCATACCGGCATTATCGCAGTGTCAAGGATCACCCACCAGATGAGGCCTTTGGAGGCTCTCATCCCCACGATAGACTCGTGAAAGAGTGTGGCGAAATCACAGCGTTCAGTGGGTTTGCAGCTAACGAATCACCAAATGTGACGTTGACATTTCGATTTGGCTTATACGATAAAGTTTTTTTTTAGATGTGCTCACTTCATGTTAAAACATCATTAGTGTGTGATGTGCGAAAGATACGAATCGCGCGTCGAGCAACAGTATCTGGAAGCTTTAACTATCACTATTCGGGTAGTAAAATTTATCCATCTTCAACTGTATCATTCGGACCTCATTCCACAGTACTAAGCTCAAGGCCCCGCTTTGCATCAATTGGAGACTCCTACTCGCCGGCTTAAATGCAGTTCAGAAAATTTGTACAGCGAAAGAAATTCCCATAAATGAAGTGGAACTCCATAAAACCAGTTGCCATTGACATAGATGTTCTAGATTTCTCACCCAGTGGTAATGTTTTCTCCTTATTTTTATATGGCTCACTTATTTCTTTCCTTTTCTTACTCGCTGAAACAATCCTATCCCTTTTAATTCCAATCATTTAAAAAAGGGCCAGCAGTAAATTTGGAATTTTCACGAAGGGAGCCGAGTCAGGTATAGGGAAGAACTTGGACGTTTCCGGAATTTCAGAAGAACCGTATCGAGGAATATGAAACTCCGCTGGTCTTTGGTGCTTTTATAGGCGATCGAAAGCTTATCGCATAAAAGTCATCCGAATAAGGCCATTTCCAGCAAATTTCTCCTCTAAATTTCACTCGCATTGCATAAAAAATCATTTGCAGCAGCATATTAATTAATGGGACTACAAGTGTATGGAAACCTATTATCGTGCTTGACGATGTCTTAGTGGAATAAAATATTTACGATATGAGTAGTGGGACAAATTTCGAAGATGTGGTTCCATAAAGGGACGCCTTCATCTTATCATCGATCCTACCACCACGCAACCAATCGCTTAGGTTTTCTTGCCATTGAAAGTGCAGGGTTCGAGTTTATAATTTCACGCGTGTTGAGGATAGATATAGCACTACCAACGAAGCGAGCAAATGTCTGCTGATAAAAACTTTCAGGAAAAGGTATATATTGTAGAAGCGATACGGTAATAAGCAGTTAAAGTCAACAGAGATGAAGAACGAACAAACAAAAAAAAACGTGCAGGATGAATTATTGGACTTCTTATGCTTAATTTTAAACGCTGCCATGGGCTAGTCTAAACCGTTCTAAGAATCGCAAAAAATAATAAGTCAATCACTCCAATGAGCTCGCATTTCAGGTGATCCATTTGCCCAACCAAATATTCTGTGAAAGATCTCATTTTCCTTTCTTTTTCTTTGCAATTCGATTACTGCAGAAAGGGAATCCAACCGACTGCAAAATGGGTGCAATTCCTCAAAGTAACTAAAAGTCTTTAAGAAGTTTGTCCATAAAATTGGATTTTGATATGAGCGGTCATTAAACTGCATCCGTTCCAGCTCCAGATCTGTCAGCAATTTTTATCTACTGTCAAAATTCTCTTTTTCGCGTAAATGAAGTAAATACGAGTTGAAATGACTGATAGTATGGTTAATGTAGCCCATGCAACAAGATATTGCGATGTTTCAAACCGTAGCATCTTATTTTGCTTGTGAGGTGAAGATGGCTACTACAGGCTGCAAGATATATCTAAAAACACTGTCTTATGCTTGTGGTGTACACATGAGGTCAAAACAGGTGCATCAGTTTCGTAGGCAGAAAGCAAAATATAAGCTTACTTGCAGTGCTCATATCGGAATGAGTAATATTGGGCAGGTCAGAAACAAAACCTCATATAACACGTTCTCATTGAAAGCATGATGAAGTGGAACGTGAAAAGATTTATATTTTTTCATTCCCCGAATCTGAGTCCCACCAGCGTGGCATATTGCTAACTGCTGCTTTTGTATGAAAGGCTCATAAAAGCATCAAAATTGTGAAAATGGAAAATGTCTGACATGTGCAAACGAACGCGAATGCTCACCATCGACCAAATTTCTGCATGAGAGCATAAACAATAGGAATGAGTAATGTAAGACACGTATTCAAAAACAGCATCGTTCTCTTCGTTAAAAGAGTGCTTCAAGCACGACATACTGGTCATATCAGCTATCACATATTCCGTGTTCTGAATTACAGTAGTGGTATTTGCAGGATTAGAATCCGGCAGCGGACGAATAAAATGGACACGATCAGCAAGAGAGGGCAGTTTCCTCAACCCAGTTAGCCGATATAACCCAACTAACTGATACATTCTTCGCGATTTCTACGGCCCAGAATCCTCCAAAGTCCAGTCGAGCCGCTCACTCCTCTCACCCTGTACCTTACCCTGCCGGCGTTCTTACGCTCTCGCCTCGTGCGTCTCGACAGCCGTTCACTATCTGTTGTGATCCCCTCGATTTTACGTGTAATTGTACGTATCTCGACAAGTCTGCTGCCATAACCCAGTAGTCCACTGCACATCTCCAGTGGGCAACTCACCCTCTACAAAATCATTGCCAAATTCACTCGTGCAGAGAAATCACCTCATCCGCTGTTCCTATACTTAACTGCGAAGATTCACCAGCTCCGCTGCCATCAGTATGAAAAAAAGGAACTAGAGGAGGAATATGATAGCAATGATTTTAATGAAAATTACGAAAACACTGCAGCAATGTCCTATTCCTCAAATGAAACAGAGTTGGATGAGTCAGTGCGAGACTCCCGACTTGCAGAATCGGACGCAGAGCTGCTTCCACCGAAACTGAAGGAATGGTACTTGTTGAATAGTAGTTGCCACATACCGAAGTACCGGAGAAGGCAGAGATATTCATTAGATATTATGCGGATACTAAGATATTCAGTGCAGACCAAAGAAATGATGCTTGTTCATTCATATTTCGTATAAGTTTCTGAAGGTTGTATTGTTATTTGACGATGATCAACAGCCATTTATTGCTCTTGCCCAATTTACGCATTCGAAAGAAACACACTGTCCAGTTTTTGTCAAAGATGGCCGAATATAAGAGACGTCGATGAGACGTATGGACAGATTTAAATATGCTTGAATCTTTGCTGGGACTGCAAGACGACGTTAACATAAGGCGAAATTGGATGTCAGATTTCAAAGAAAGCTGACATGCCTTGCACCTTCGTTAGGATTTCCTCACCGAAAACCTAGCGTACATTAGCGAGAAGCGTGCTGATCGCTTTCACCTCAATGTTTTACAAAAAGCTAAAACGACGGAGGGAGTCGGATAGTTAGTCATGGAGATTACGAATGTGGCCTGGAAAGCACTCATGAAGGAGCGGAACGGTTCTTAATGGCAGTTTAGGAATATGGTGGAGAGATTAGAGCGATCTTCTTCTCACCAGTTATTTTTACGGAGTTGGCAGCTTATTTATGTTCTTTCAGCTTATACTTCTTTACAGTTAAAGTACGATTTAGGTGAACAAATGTGTTCTAGTCAAACATCTTTATTTACAATAGAGAAAGCATGGCACTATAGGTGCAACAGAACAACTACAGATGGGTGCTATAATGCATGTTCAGGTATAAACATGGCACGTAACCATGCATTTAAAAACCTATAGAGGTTGATGAAAGCAAAGACCAGAGATCAGAAATAACATACATGTAGGAATGCGAAATGGACATTTGATAATAAATTATAGTCGGCAGGCAGCAGATAGTGTCGACAGATCGCATTGCTCGAGGCGTCCCTTAAAGCACAACAAGTTACCTGCCACAACTTTGTAAAAGAGAAAGTACTCTCGAATGGAATTCCTGAGAAACCTTTAACGATTTTGAAACGTAAAAGTAAATCGAACCGCGCTCTACGATGCCACAAAAGTTTCAAATCAAAAATGCGAATTCGGTACACATAATTGAGCTTTCGTGAAAGCCGTCTTAGTAAAGCGCCGTTGGAGTCTCTCAATCATTTCGGTTTTCTTTTTTCACAGACGGGGAACCAAACCTGAGTACAGTAATCTAAGATGAGGCGGCAGTAAGCAACAAGCTTTCCGATAATTTTCTATGCAACTGTATTGGACAGCACACAGGATATAGTTCGCAACTTGAGAAGCCCTCCGCGAGACTTCAACATAATGATTATGCCAGCTAAGGTCGGAACTCGTATAAACACCTAGGTCCCTTATCACCTCCCTTGCAGGAAGATCAAGGACACATAAACGCAGAGAGTATTCAACCGAGAAATTTAAATGTAAGACAGAGGCGCTTTTGAGCTGATATATCAAGCTGCCGTAGCTGTGTCCACTTTTCCAATGAAACCATTTCCTGACGTAGCACGTTGTAATCGATCCGAGAATCAATAATAGGCCTGTATATCTTCACACTACCAGCACAAAGCTTACAATAACTTATCAGGTTTTCTGGGAGGTCATTTGCACAAAGCAGAAATAAGAGAAGCCCGAGAATGCTATCTTGTGAAACCCCATAAGCTTTTCACTCCGTGACCCATCCAAAACTACTGCTGAAGCTGGAGGCCCATGAAATAGATGGCACCGTCCTAACTTGGTTGAAAATTTTTTATGTGAACGTAGTTTTAGAGCGAAAGTCGGGAATGCCTTGTCTTCCTTTCATTCTGTCATCCTTTGTTTTCTTCTAATTTCTGTTCAAAATGCTAAGCATTATTCAGAGACGAAACAAGTTTTGAAATTAGCAGCTTTGTCATAAAGAAACAGCAAACACTAAAAATTTATTCTAATCGAAAAACCGAACAAACTTCTTCTCAAAGTGCTTCAATCATCTCTTGTTGTTCTAACACTACGAATCTATAACATTAAAGCGTTTCAGATATGTTTTTGCGAGCATCCCCCCGCTTTGGATGTGTTACAGTTTCGACCTGCGAATTACTGAAATTGAAATTAAAGCTTTGAAAAGTGTCGAAAATAATTGCTCGTAGATTTTATCGTGCCCGTTCAGTCGTAAAAAAAATGCTTTTTTTTTCAGAGGGACAACACTTTGGCAGTGCTGATTTCCCGGAACCCTGATTTCGTCACATTTCGTGTGAATAAATTCCAATTTGGTACGGTCACGATTGAGTTGAAATGTGCGAAAAGAATGACTGATCAGCCAACAGAAGACTCTCGCTGTGCGTTTTTACCGAAGACGAGTAAGAAGGAAATAAGACGAAGTCGCCAGGACCCTATCATGGCATTACCACATCCATTGACACGTTATCAAATTTGTCCCGACAGGTGTGCCTTTCAGTTTTTGGCCATGTGAGGTAGAGGATGTGAGGAATGGAGTCAAACTCAAGAACTGAACTCAAGAAAAGCAAAATAATTGAACGAGTCCATCTATGCCAAATGTGAATGAGCTCCAAATGAGTTCGACATTTACCATCGAGAGTGCAGCGTTGTAACCTTCATGATCTTGGGGGATAGTCGACTGCACACAGCGCTCAGAGCATTTCTCATTGCCCGGCTTTGCGATATACTGCTCATACTGCACTTCCATTTCCCAATCAACTGTCTAAATTCAGTCAAATCGTTGCATTCATTCTCAAAGGGGTCAGAGCAAAAGAACACATCATATATCTTGAGAAGCAGGTCAAACTAGAACCGTAGTGCAGCTAGCTTGCCGCTCGAACAATAGATGAATTTCTCCCTGAAACTGCCGTGTTATATAGGGAAACGAGAAGAGAAGAGGGCAGAGGGAGAGGGGGAGGGGGGGGGGGGGGNCAAGGAGGAGTGGGAGAGCGAGAAGTGTCATTTTATCGTTACAGTGCATAGAAGGTTTAAGCTGAACGTCATTTACTCCGCTGTTCAATAAAAATTTATAATTCCCATATTTTCACATACAAATACGAATGAAATGTGAAATGCAATCTTCACGTCGTGCATTTCAAAAGTCACAAACATTGTCGAACAAACGCGTCAATACGTTTTATAATCGCATGATGCTCATAGCAAATCAGCTGAAACGAGTCGATGAGAGATGTAGTGTTAATCGTATGCGCCTATCGGGTTAACGAATGATGCATTTCCAAAGCATAGCGAAATAAAGTGCTGATGTCGTATAACTGCTGTGTTCTATTTACAAAAAATCAAAGGTAAGAAATAAATCTGCAAAGGCAGTAATCTAGAGGTGTGAGTGAGGTGCCAATGGATTTTTGTGCATAGTTCCCGAGTAGTTCGAAAGTTGTGCTCATCGAGTGCCTCGTCGCTTAGCTGCTTCTGCCATTTCGTCTTGAAGTTTCTCCATTATTTCGAGTCGTTGATGAGTATTGCCGAATACATCGAAGCTAAAATATAACAGCAAAAAGTTTATATTTAGCGATACAGCATCTATCAAAGCAAATTCACTAGTGGTTTAATGAAATCGATACCGCTTCAGTTTAGTTCAACGACATCATGACGTCAGCTCATTGCGCTCAATAATATTTATTTCACGGAGTGATAGGGAGTGGCAATCGTATTTGGCTAGACAGATCATTCATCAATAGCTCCCAATCAACAATTCCTCATCAGCAACATACATGTGGCGACATTGGGCACCATCGTGAAGTCACGTCACCAGTTTCAACCTTGATTCTCAAACCTCCAAATTTTGGCTCATTAAATCATTAATCTGAGTGTATTCATATCTAATTGCGTCGAAAACTTTCAGAATTTTATCGAGATATTTCTCGAAAAAATTCTCTTAAGCAGTCTGAAATCTTATGTTACCAATTCGGCACTCACCATCTCTCCTCATTTGTACATTTACCTCATCTCGTCACAGCAAAGTCTAGGGATTGTATTTTCTTTTTTTTTATATTGCAACTATATAGGATTTTGGGACGAATATCCTTGTTTCCAGCAATACGTTCGCTTGAAGTAGAGACATTGCGTCTAGCTTATCAGTAGCAGCATCGTGAACAGTATCAGCTACGGCGCTCTGCTAATAGTTAAGTTAAGCTCCAGAAATACTTAAGCGTTACAGCACTCGTGCAAACTAATGAGAAAAGTTTCAGTGCTTAGATAAGCTCATCTTGTAAAGTTCCGATAATATTCGACTCCATACAATCAGTAAGTCACCAAAAATGAGCTGCTGACATATATTCCCACTCAAGCCAGCAGTTCATCTTTTAGTGCACTTTTTCCATTTTTTTTTTGGTTGTATCTCAGTATTTTTGGATGCATCTCTTATTTTTCACTGAATATTTTTTAATCACTGCAAAATTACAAGCTCTGCAAAAGTTTAGCGCACTATTTTTACTGATGATACGTTAGATCACATGAAGCGTTAGGATTTTGCAGCTAAGGAATGGAATTCATAGCTTAAGAATTGTTAAATGGAATTTGCGATGTGCGAACTGCAACTCCGAAACAAATTCTGTTATTGAATGCCATGTTAGCGAGGTGTGATTCGGTAACGCCAGCGAAAACAACGTACATGACGGTGTGCTGTTTGTAGTAGTTATCACGAATCCTTTCCCAGTCCCATGGAGCCTCCTCTTGACCTGAAAAACATGATCTCGAAATTTGTCTGTAAATTTACACCGTATCTATACTCGCAAGTATCAGCAATTCCATTCCCACTTTCTCCTGCCACTGAACGCGTATTACCCGTCACCTGCTATACGCCATGTTTGAAATATTTCAACTATTTTGATGTCTTACTTGGTGAAAAATATAAATAACGTTGAGATTAATATGAAAAATGAGGCGTATAAAGACGAAAGTTGTGCAGCATCGATTTCAATAGCTGAAATCATGGCTACAACCTTTAGACGCTTACAGTCATCGCGAATTTAAGCTTCACTTCGATGTGCACTATTTGTGCCCTAGCATCTCAAAGGTGACTGGGATTTCCTTGGATTAGGACTAGGCTTTTTGCAGAAATTTGAGGGGCATAACTGGAATTGGCTTTTTTCAAGTACAGATTTGTCCGAATTTCGCAACTAGCGGCTGCCAGTCAGCACTCCAGTAGCATTCTATGACAACGGTTATACAGAAGCAGCTGCAGGATGACAGTCTACCGTCCTGATATAACAGCAAGAACTTCGTAGTAGCGTAAGCTAGCAACGAAAATCTGACGATATAATAAATCACCTGAAATTATAAAGCCAATCGGTTTTTCTCTGGAGCAAACTCTTAACTTTTCGGTTCGGATAACTTTAGGAAGGGGTTTTAATGGACAACATAAAGCATAAGCTAACCACAGCCGACGACGCACTGGCCTAATCTATCGATATATATGACAATCAGCACAAGCTTATAAGACATATGAACAAGCGTGAAATAGAAGCAGCCACATTGTGCGCTTTTGCATCTCGCTCATCAAACGAGCCAGCTTCAGAATTCGCCAATAAAAATTCAAACATGCGGAATAATGCTGTCATATTTTTGTCACTCCGATTTTTTTTTTAGTAATCTTCTACGGAAGATCTGCAGTTTTGTAACCCGATCGGAGAAAAATGAACAATTTGTCGGCGAAATATGCATGCGAACTCTTAGATGCCCTCATTTACCTATGCCTTCTAATGGTTCAGCGTAAAATAACATATAGATCTCGTCTGATGGCGAACATCACAAACACCCAATTTCTTAGCTGAAGATTTAGTGGTTACTGAGTTAAGACTACTGAGTAATTATACAGACAATAATATCGGATTTGGAAAAGTGTATAAAATACGAAGACTTCTCTCCTTTTATACGATGAAATTCACTAACCTCAGCGATTATTACTGCTGAACAAATACACGTAAACAAAGTGGCATGTGAAGATGAAAGACACACTTACTTCTGTCCAACCAAACTTCAACCTTGCCAACGCTGACGTAAACGATGAGTAGAAATGCACAGAACCAAGCGGCTCCGAGGAAAATTAAAGGATAAACCTCGTATGCGTGCCCAAGACGACGGAACATAAACCTGAAAGTGTAGTGAGCTGAAACCGAATTTTCAACCTGGAGGACCTAATTAATCAAAAATAGGTAAATTATAACGACTGGCTAGACTTCCGATAATATTTTTTTTTTACAACGCTACAACCAATCAATGCAACCATAGTGTGCCATATGGGCTGCGACAACATGTGCTTTCGCATTGCATTCACTCGATTAACCAGCTGCATAAGTTACCTGCAACCAATAAAATGCTCATTGAAATACCTTCATGTTTTCGTTGAACCAATCGCTCAGGAAATGAAAAACCGAATGATATGGAATATGCGCAAAATTTAAATATCTGTAACTCCGTTAGAGGTAGATCGTCCAACAAGTATGATGATAGCTGAGACGAACCTAACGCCCCCCCCCCCCCCCCCCTCAAACTTTCATAAAATCAGGTTCGGTGGTTGTCCAAGTGAAAATGCTGGCTAGAAGGAGATAGACACAAATGCACGTTACATATTCCACAAGCATGGACATGATGTCAACGCAATCAGTTTTGCAAATGTGAATTGAAGGGATTTGCAAAATTATATGAAAGGGATTGAGTCTTAGGCTGTTGTGAAGCCACTGTATCGAAAGGTTATGTACTTTTTGTATCGCAGTTGTACTAATGCCAGCTATAGGCGGTATTCCACTAAATTAAAATTAACCAAAAACAGTTCGATTTTTGAAGTGCGATGGAAGGATAGGATTGTACTGATTTTTTGGGTAAAAAGTAGAAGCACATTGTATCATTTTTTCATTGTATTTCTGCTTGAAATGTATATCATCCAAAAAATCTCCACGAGAAAATTAGTGTGCTTTTGCAATTTCTTATTTGAGCGTTCGGTCGCAAAATGACACCAACGTTTGCTGTAGGCGATTAACTGCATATTTTATGATAGATTTACAGCAATGATTTTATAATTATCCGCTTTAATGCAAGCGATCCACTATGGCCACATCTATTTCATGGCCGCACGACCCATTGAGGTTCAAATGACATCGATGTTTCAGCTGTTTTTGATTTCGACCGTTGACATACTGTCGTCTTCTTACATTCAATTTTTATTCGTTCGGAAACCCGCCCCTTCCAATTGCTATTCCCGTATATGTGAAAATGGGTCGTGGCTGCCGAGTTGATCAAAAGGTACGGCACAAGGTTTCCGGAGTTTCGACGGCCGCAAAATGAGCGTGAGCAGTCTGCATTAGCGACCTCAGCCCATCGACGATTGCATCCATTTCGTTTTTGATGAATAAAATTTAGATTTTATGGACTTTGTATGGGTGAGTTTTTTTTTGAATTTTTCCAGACAATGATCGACTATTCTGATCACTTCGTTCAATAATATTGTGACTGCTGCTGTCCCATTGATTTGTATCAAAAAGGTAGAAAGGCACAAGAAGTACAGCATTTGTATAATACTTTTAGGGTATAGTATTGTGCCGAATCTGGAGGCGAAGGTACATTTTAGTTAATTCTATGCACGGAACATTAGGTATTTGGAAAGGTGGTAGGAGCACAATTACACCACTTTTGAGGGAGAAGTGTAAATAAATTATTATACGGAAAATTTTGGTACGATGACATTGTTATTCTGTTCAAATGATCATGTTATACGTATCGAGAAAATTTTTGAGGTTTACCGAGCCGGTGTGTCCCCATGCGCTTGGGCAACGAATCGGCTATCTCGTGACCAGTATCTCTGGTAGCTGAAGTGTCCCTCATCCTTGTTAACCTCAATCTGCTTTTTTGATGAAGGTGGCGTAATCGGCTTAGAAGATGCCATCCGGATAACCAGGATTCTTGCCAAACATCGATTCGAGACCGGACGGAGTGTCAACGACAGAAGACCTGACATCGCTTCTGAAATCACTGATTCCTCCATCAAAAAATTCTAGAAAATCGCACAGCGACGTAATGTGCATGACGGCCATATAAAATAGGCACAAGGCAAGCGAGCGATACTCGTTCTAGATGGAGAAGGCGAAGAAGACTGAGAAACTCAGATACTTTTGAAAAGCTGCCAGTTCACAGAGTGACGTTACACAAGTCACTAAGTTCTCAATTGGTGGAATCTTTGAGGACACGTCCAGTGCTGACAACTTTCTTACTAGTGGTGTCAGGCCTACCTGTTTCTTCAGATGTTTGCACCGCTCACTTCGCACAATTTTCTAGATTGCAAGGACTCACTCTTCCTTGTTACTGATTAATCACAACTGAAAAAGAACAGCTATCGATGGTCATTGGCATATGCCCTTTATTCAAGCCAAGCACTACATCTAGCAAACTTTACACCACCATGCTTCCTGCTACGACTGCTTCCAGGATATGCCACTGGAAGATACACAAATGCATTACCCGACTAACCGATTTCATAAGAAGCGCGTTAACTGCAACAAAAAAAAAAGCATCAAAATAGCGTTTGCATTCTTTCGACTTCTGTTTTGCTTCAACAACTATCATATTCCGAGAATTCTCGAGCAAAAATCTGGGACGGCAACTAAAATTCTTAAATCTGCGTATACCGACCGACGAATAGAATCTTTGAAATGGATGTGCACAATCATGAACAACTACGCAATACCGCATAGAAAACATGCTTCTATCGAGTGAATCGATATGAATTTAACTGTGTAATAAAGAATATATTTACAAATCGAACGCTAAACTGGGATCAACAACATCGCCAATTCAGTGGAATGACTTGTTAGGCAAACGTAATGGAATGTACATGCCCAGAACGCACAGACACACGAACACAACATTGATTGCACTCGGATGTGTTTTTGTTGATGCTACTCAGACACCACGAGGGTAATGCTCAAAGAACACACGCACACGCGTGGTAAAAACACTCGATCATCGAGCGAATGCCCCCGAGCGCATTCGCCGCCTCATGGGAACGACATTCGATCTGCCACTGCTTGAAGAAATAAGAAGCATAGCTATGCGAAAAGCTCTATGATGCTAACGGATGCGTAGAAGCATGCAAAGAACACAACTGCAAATATATAAAATACGGCTCGTTTTATTCCTCCTTCTTGCTTAAGAATTACGCTCTTGGTGTTGTTGTAAGCTTATGCGGAATCTCGCTAAGACAACTGCCGAAGTGCATCGACATAAAGTATTGCATTCTGTTTATTTTCTACGTCAACTTAGTAGTTATTTAATAATAAATAAGAGTTTGTGCACAATAAAATGATAATTCGACATTAATGGTCGGTTTTTTTCACTCATGAAGCATTATAAGGCTGGCAGGACATTGTTGATGGTTAACGTTTGCATTGTTTTGGAGATATAATGAAATCGAAGGGATCAACAGATAATGGCAATTATTTTAATGTCGAATGTTTGATGAGTGGTGTCTATCCCGAAACAACAAACAGTTCCATTTTTCAATCCACACAGTTCTTCAATAGCATAACGGACTTCCTCTCGAAAAACTTATTTCTACCTCAAAATTTCCTAAGCTCATTGGCTCAGACATATTATTGGTTGGTGTTCGGAGGTTTAGTGCTTATTCCAGAAGTTAAATTATGTCCAAAGTTTCGGAAGTGTGCTTTTAGTAGGTCGCTGAGAGGGAAACTACCTGGTTGGTGAAATGTCTTGCTGACGATTTTATGAAAGGTGACTTTTGCCATCGCATTTTCTACTGCTCAACAGTCTTTCGCAACTTGGAGAAATGGCCCAATTTTCGCAAGTTGTATAATGTTCTTACCGTATTATTAATCATCATTTGATCTATTAATCCCAATAATCTTCAATCCTTGGACGCTCGTTTTGAACATCCCAGGGACAAAGGTTATGACTTTTGAGGTGAAACAGCTGCTAATTTCCGATATGACGAAACTCTTACCTCAGGTAATACTTTTAGATGCTACTGAGTTCTGTAGCAACCGCTGGACAGTTTTGAGAAGCACCGTCCCTAGGTTACTGCATCGTTGAGTAATGCCCACAGATTTCTCACAGTTGACTGAATGAGATTTTTACATTTATTTATCCAAGACAAGCGACTAATCTGGTGACATTTTTGCAAGTTTCTCACCTGTTTTCTATCGCCTAATTATCCACCTTCAAAGATCTCATTAAACACAGCATAATCTTAAGAATGCGTCCGCTAGTTGAATATTACTGCTAATAATAGTTCCAGTGGAATGGAATTGCAATAAAAACATACCTGTAATGCGAGTGGAAAAATTAACGAGAACGAAGGCTGTAGTTTTTCGATCGATTCGGCACTCTCAATAGCAAATCTGCGATAATGAATAAATAACCTCGATTAACGATTTGTTTATAATAGTAACGTAACCTTTCTTGAGATAAGTGGATTTTTTATCAATGGGAAATTAATTATTACTCTACTTCAACATTCCAATGTTATCATCATCATCATCATCAAGCCTTCATGTGTTAACAACTTTATTTGTGTGTCCGTATGTCTGTGTCTGTAAGTGCGCGTTTGTATGTGGCTCTATGAGTGTTGATTTTACGAATCGAACTGTTCATTTCACTTCACCATATTTCACATTTACATCTCGGCAATTTTGATTTTTTTATAATCAAAGGAAGGAACGAGAGCAAACGGTCCTTCAGGTTGTGCCATATTCTTGCGAACATCAGGTAGCTAATTAGCTCGATGCAAGGTGAATCACTATGAAAACAACTAGTTACCAATAAACCATGAGACAACTTTTATGAGCACGAACACAAATCATACAAGCTCGGCTACAATAATTTCAACAGCTTTTCTACAGAATATTGCAGAAATAAGTGCAAAAGAACAAATAGCATTATGGAACTACGAGACATTATCAAATGTTAGCATGCATAAAATTTCTTTCGAAAATTAAACCAACTTAGGAAAACGTTGCGGAAAGCTATTTGGCTTCTTGTTGGAAACAACATATAAAAGAGAGCGGAAAAAAAAAACACGAACCAATAGCGAAGGCTGGCGTGAACGCGAACAACGCAGAACGAAAACAAGTCGGAACGCAGGCAGCTGTCGCTTCGTTGTGTTGTCGCTTTCCCAATGGAATGGCTCGTTGCTGGGGCAGCTCCAGGAAATGCACTTTGCAGTGTGCACGCGTCTCATCGCATCTTTCCAGCCGCTGCATGACAACATTCGACAATCGATCGTTGCGCCGGAATTACTTAAAAAAATTGCGACAGATGGCGCGCAACTATTCGCCGTTCTCGCAAATCGTTACGTCATCATGGTGCATTTCCAGTTTTCTAGAATTCGAAATGAGTCGATGAGATACCTCCAATCTGCCTCCCCCATGAAAATATGACCCACCGTTTCCGGCTCATAGGTCAGTCGTAAATCGCAAAACAACACTGACATTTAAGTAATCGCATATCAAGAAAACAGTATATCACGATGTTAACTCTTCAGAGCATCTCAATAATCTCAATAATAGCATAGTGTTTGTCCTAAAAATTGCTTCAGTGACTGCGATTCTCGTTGGCCGTTTATCCATTTGAAAACTACTGGAATAGTATGAACCACTCACTCATTCAAATACGGCATAAGATCCACAATAGTGTACCAATGGGAGCTCAAAGGAAAAAACAACAAGCTAATATAACGTGCTGATTTGCATTACGATTCTTAGAAGACAATGTTGCGCGAAAAATGCCATCCCTGCAGTACTAAGAGTATGCAAAGAGCTCGCTGCAGAAGCACTATTTACTTTCATATGCTGCTCTTTTTTCGTGACACGTTATTTCGGGCCAAAAAACATACCTGAAGAGTGAAATCCTTGACAACAGCGTCATATCTTTAAATCAGCCATCGTTTATCATCAAGCTTCCGTCATCACTCTTACATGAAACTGATCAACTTTTCGTATGAACCAGCGACGATGGCTTGAGCCGCATGGCGCAGGGACTTCTGATTCTTCAACCTCCCTTCCTCTCCTCTCCCGGAGGCGAACTCTTCGGATCTATAAAAAACGTTCGTAACAGCTGTGGTGCAATGGCTTCAGTGACACCTCAGCTGAAAGTGCTAGATCAAAGCCAATTGTTATTAACATCTTTAGTGCAGTAAGGAATAGATACATGCTGAAAGTATGCACACGAAAGGCACACAGAACTTACATTATGTTTCAGCACATAACAGACCGCGAAAAAACAAACAAAGAAACACGACAACAACGCACGGAACAAAGAAATATATGCACAGCAGCATGAACCATCTCACTCATGGCGAGACATCAAAAGAGAACAAATAAAACACGCGAAGAAGATCTTGAAGGTTCAACAAATGAGGCAACCAATTGAAGTGGACAAAGCAGAACGCAATAGAACAACGAATGAAGCGGTACTGTGAAAATGCTTGTAGTACGTGACTCAGTAAGATCACTTCGAAGCCTATTCCATGGCCGCAATAGGAAGTGCAGCGATTCGTTTGTCTATGTAACTGGTGAAATTTTCACGTTAGAGTTACGATCTCTTATATAAGTACGCTTGATTTGAGCAGACATGCTAAACGGAACAGCAATAAGAGAATGAATGAGTTTTTACATGTAAGTGAGGCCAAACTTCGATCTAATTATGATACTGACAACCATCGAATATATGTTTCAGATTCTTTCAGATTCACACTGTAAATGTATTACAATATGAAAATATGATTGCACTATTAAAGCAGATGACACATCCAAACCATGAACATATGCGCATCCGTGCGGGGATTGTTGTAGAGAAACGCAAAATAAGACTGCTTCTCGTAACAGCTGTAGCAACAATTCAACGATGTAATTGCAAGGTGACAAATGATCGCAAATCCACACACTTAAATCACGAATGGTGTGGAGGTCATTTGGAAGGTTGCCAAACAACATATGTGGTCGCAAACTTTTCGGTTGATAAATCCATCTGCTAACCGGATATTCATCATTGAAGCGTCATGACTCTTTCAGAGTGATATGGGTTGGCTTTAGCGTTATGAACAAATCGGGCAGGGAGTCGGGAAATCGTCTACGAACAGAAAGAAAAGCGCTAAACATACTTGCTTGACTGAGGGTGCCCACTAATTGAGACACACTAGTTAATATATGTGGATTGCCTATGACTGAAGCCTTTGCGGTAAAAAACACCGAACGATATATGAGAGCTGTTTCGTTTTGGAAGCCTGTTGTTATATTCGAAGCTAAAGCTGATCGGTTAAGCATTCTCGGTCTTCACCACTTCAAATCAATGCGCTCAACAAAGCGGTCTAAACGATATTTTCTCTTCCATTACAATCGGCAGATTTCTGATGCCATTGTCAAGTTTGATAGGTATGAACAAAATATAGAAAAATTTATGCCATTCATTACATGCAACAAATTCAAACTGAAGTCGAACATATTTTTCACCAGTTGCCGACTATTTAATACACTGTTACTGTCGCACGTCTTCCCGCGTCCAATACAAACATGGAAACTCTATGTTTATTGAATTTATAATATTTTCGTAATTCTACAATGTGCTAACTGAGCGAATATATTTTATCAGCTGCATTTAAATGGACGAACTCTTGATAAGTTCCTTTATCAGTCGAGCTTATGAAAACCGTGGAATGAAGCAGATTTCCACGCAAAGCAAGACAAAAAACAAAGTGGCCGTGTTGAAATTAAATTCAACCTAAGTGAATATCAGCAGCAAGATGCGCTTGAATCAAGCAACCTTCTCTCAATTCTTTCCATATATATTTTCCGATATTTACCACTGAATTCGATGCCGTCGTTGTAGTTGAGAATCCGTCAATCATTTGCAAAGAGAATTTCGGTACGAAATTTTTGTAAAAAAGTGCCAACTAATTATCATATCTTCGATAAAATCGCATTGACAAACTTCGCATATAGCTATGGGAGGGAGGACAAAATTTTTTCATCTTTGCAGAAAAACTTTTCGATGATATGCGGTGACAGAGTAGTATAACGAGAAAATGCCATCGTCTGCAGCGTATGCAAATCTTTTAGTAAAGTATTGCTTTTTTATGAGACGGTTACGAAAGGCTGCAACATTCAGCAACTTCTTTGATATGCTTCACTAAATTTTTGTATCCAGTACGAAGTGAGGAAGACTTATTCTATCAGAGAGGTTTCATCGAGATTCATTGACTTGGCTATACGGTGTTATTTGATCCAAATGGTGCAGTTGTGCAACAAGACGAATGCAATAAGTTCATCGTTGCATAAGAATGCAATTTGACTGAAACGAATAGATGGTTTATTAAAAGCGAAGAAACAAGTATGCGCTGATGAAAGATTTATGAAGTTGCTTTCATTGGTTTGCTAGAGAATGCTTCCCATTTAAATATTTCTGGCTACATATTGTCCCATTCGTCATACGTCGACTGCGCCGGAAAGTTCTCTTCTTGGGGAGTGGACGCTTTTTTCTTCGTCGAAACAGTATTCTGAAAATTGACAGCTAATTACTGCTAAAAGCTATAATTCATTGATTACTCATCGATGTGATTCCTTATGAAGCATCCTTTGCAGCAACAGAAAATTTTGAAATTCATTGGCAAAGCAGGCAAGGTAGCTATTGCACGACTGACCATTGCAGAATGCAAAGCAAAATAATTTGACCGTCTGATCTCGTGGAAAGAGAATAGTCTCGAGGTAGGCTTGGTGCAGTGGTCCATATTATGTTTGAAGCTATATGATCCAATTCGCCTTTACGAGTAACCAGTTAAGACGTTAGTGGAGCATTCACGGAACAGTTGCTAGACACGATTGCGCTCATTCAGGAAAAAATAGCGAATTACATGACGAATTTCTTCATGAAGTGATCTGTAAGTATGTGCATGACGTCTTTGAAATTTGTTACTTCTTTTAAACCATAGTTCAATGCATTATCAGTTTCAGGCAGCACCGAATTTGTGGTGGAAATTTCCTTTGTTCGCGTTATCCTTAACGTTGCCATAGGAATCTGCTTGCAGTACACTATTTTCAAGTCTTCACTCTACTGTGAATGCATTCTTCGTCAACTATTTAACTCATAAAAGGCGTTCAAAGCGAAACCAAACGAAATATCAATTCAAACCTTCGTTCAGAATTAAATAAGAGACCATCTGGAGATTCTTGTGAAAATTAACCCTCAAATGAAGCATAAATTTTTGGATAAAGCATTGTTGTCTTGGTGACTGGAGTTTCGATGTTATTTTCGTTCCGTTTGGATGCGTTTTTTCCCAAAACTTCTTCCGAAAACTGTAGTCGGCAAATCGTTAGTTAGTCTACAGTGTAGCAACTCAAGCATTTCACTCATTTTTTCGTTCCTCAAATGCGTCGCAACGTCTAACAGAACGCCTTTCACGCTAAATTATAAGCAGGTCGAGTCGCTCAACAGTAGTAGCGACGTAGATAAAAAAGCACTTTACCAGTTACGCAAGATGTAGACCTTCGCGTTGCTAGTGCTAAGCGATTTTTCTAAATCTGATCTTTTACGCGCTTCTAATATGAAATGATTCAACGACGCCAAGTGAATACTGTGTTATTTGGTTAAATTCACTCGTCTCATTCAATAACGCGAAGAGAGCTCATAATGAGTGCAGGGCGAAAATGCTGAGGTGAGAGAACTTCTGACGGTTTTCCTATGACGCAGGAACCCGAACAGTGAACTCAGGCGATTTTTTTTCCTTAAATTAGTTTCAGTTTCCCAAAAACAGAAGCTCAGCGTGTGACTGAGCTCGAGAGAAACTTTACATCGAGACCTCTGTTGCTTTTTATCTCCACTTTCCCATCCTTTCCTGAGGTTCTTTCTGCTGCTGTCACTGGTCAAAAGCATGATCATTGGCTGTTCGTCATATCATTTAAAGAGGTGGAGAGAAAAACATTTAGCTTTCTGGTTATTTTTGTGATACAAACGACTCGAAACGTTTTTAAAAACTCTCAGTTGATGTGCAGTCAACTTTTTTGAGAAGAGAAGTCTTTACTGCTAGATTGGTCGCCGGTTGTATTTCAACCTAGCATTCTTTGCAAAGTGCCCGAATTTTTGTGACTTTTTTATTCGAATCCCTCAATTTCCAATGCGGCGACCAATTGCATAGAATGTGTTGAAAGCTGAAAACTCCTGGTCGCTTTGTGAACTCGAACTTGTGAACTTGGCTTCTCTGCTCAGTGTGCGAACTTCACGTGCAAAAGCGGAACGCCTTTCACTGCCCGAACAATACCAGTTGGCGTCTTCAGTTGTTTCCTTATATTTCGAAAAGTCCGTCAAAAGTGAATGCGGTAAGCATAATGACTAATTCGACATTCAAATGAGATTGCATTCAGTGCTATGAAGTCATTCGTTACCTGGCATAGATGTGGCTTACCTGTTCTTTCTCAAATTGCCACGATTCGAAATCTCGTAACGCAATTTGCACATAAGAAGTGACGTAATGTTGCTCCTCGGTTCTCTGATATTTTTGGAGAAGATCGATAGCTAGCTCTTTCAACTCGGCGAGGTTTAGCGCTTCACATTCTCCCACCAGCCTGAAAATGCTGCAACGATGATGGATCTGTGCTAACAGGCGTTTTTTTTTGCTTTCAAGAGGAACGGTCAGGGTATGTCGTCAAGCAGAAACATAAGGGGGAATTTTTCAATCACAGATCGCCTGATGGGTGGCCGATATAACAATTCGAATGGCGAAAGGTATGATGCCAGGATGTTAAGCATAGTGCTGGAATGCGAATTTCATGAAGGAGGTCATTCGAAGGTGGACATGTAGCATCCTTTATGCAGGCCAAGATAGTATTCCAAATGACTGGACTGACACTAAAAACTTGGGCTGTGTTTTGCTTGATGAAGTTGACTGAAGGTAAACTTCGTTCCATGTCTTCAATTCAGAAATTATTCTGTCTCAAATATAATTGTACCTTTCAGCCAAAACTGCGAACAAGTTGCACTATTTTACGAACCAGTTATCGTGGATTATTGACCATCAACGATTGAGCGAATTTATTTTTCACTGATTAGTAGTGTCAGTGCACAAAATTTGGCAATACAAGTCTGCTCAATTGTCTGTTTACAAATATAAGTTGAAATGGATGGAACTGAGTGAAAATTTGCTCGACATCTAAACTAGAAAACAGCGAACCGATAATATTCCCACCGGTTGCATGAATTTTCGGCTTGTTTCCATGAACAACTAAATATACTTCACGAATGAATATAGGAAATTTGCTTACTTAGCTAAATCATCCGGCTTTGATGGCAGTGCCAGTGAGGGGACAAACTTCTCCTTCTTCAGACGTAGATATGCGAGAATATGGCGAAAACTTTTCGCATCTCTGTCCAAATAATAATTCCCTGAATATATAATTCAAACTATACTTTGAATAAATTTGTGTGAATGAATCCCTCCATAAAGTTCGAGCTATAGAGGAGGTCAATGCTTCCTTCAATACGTAAAAAGTAGCAATTTTCAGCTGAATGCACTAAATCACTGTCTCGAAGTCCCTCGAAGCTAACGTCGTTTGCCAACTAACTGAAGGAATCTTATTGAAGTAATTCCGCGAACTCGTTTAATAAACATTTTTCAAATCGTCGAAGACATCATTAACGGAGATTTTACTATTTTCTCTGGAACTAATTCAAGATTTCAGACGTTGAATCAACTTTTATGGCCACTTTTTAAAGACACTGAAGAGGTTTAGTGAGGAAGAGAGAGGGAGAGGCTAGGGAGGGGAAGCGCGGTTATTTCTTCTTTTTTTTGGCGCCAGCAGAAAGCACCAGCGCATAATTGTTTGACTGCGCTAAGGATTCAGCTTGGGGAAAAGACAAGCGGAAAGTGCTGTTCTTTCACAGACGCAGTCTAAACGTCATAGGAGAGCATCATTATTGATGAGTAAAGGGGGTTATATGAGAGAAATGAATGAAAATTCGAAGTGTTTTGGAAAACTTTATCCTTGCTTGAATCTAACTGCGAATTGTGCTGTTATTCTTGCACGATGAATATCTCCTTCGTTGCTTAATACTCGTCCTTGCGAATAGCATTCTTAGCTCTTTTTATTCATCTCAGACCCTCTTGCAGATAAAGGAGTTGGAGAAAGGCAATGGAATCACCTCTCTGCTAGATAAATACTTGTTCCATGACAGTTTTGCTCATAATTTCCCATAGATCCGTCTCTTTAGTTTGGCACAACGGAAGAAAAACTAATTAATGGAAAAGAATTTTCACAGTGTAGAATTATGGCCCTCAGTTTTGTTCAAGTTGAAGCTCGTTGAAGCTGCTGCACTATTTTAACAGTGTCATCCCATCTGTGATCCGAAATAGAAATCGTGTAAAGCGATCCCAGTTCGGTTAGCGTCGACAGCTATATCAGTCATGCACTGAACACAGGTAGCATCAACTCAGATCATTATGCTATGATCAGTGAAAAATTTCACCTCCTTTATCGGTAGCGATCGGCTTCACAGTACCAGGCTTGAACCATTCGGCAAGACGGCTCCTTGGATCGGCCAACAGATCAGTTCGTCTTACGGTGAATTTTTTGCCACCCACGTTGATATTTAAGATATCATCAGCATGACGATTGCGAGACATCGGTGGATCTCTGCTGCAAATTTACATGATAGTTGAGGTAGTGGTTTAAAAAAAAATAGAATATGTCAAATGGCGAAATAAAGCTTGCCTTCTTCGAAGCGTTCGTTCACAGTTCTAAAGCTATCGTGCAAGTAACATTTGCAACTTTCGAAAGCAACGACCAAAGAGTGGAGTCCCAATTGTTGTAGATTTCTCACTGTTTTTAACATATTCATTCGTTCGATGAATTGTTTTTCTATTAAAACAACCTGAGTGGTGTCATTATATGGAAGTGTATAATGGTGCTTAGTGAGACGAGCAAATCAGCTCGCTACAGTTGCAATTCTTCCATGCGTATGAATACGCCTCAACAAACAATCTTGCTGTGATTCACGTTCACAAACAAATTTTTCCATGCATTAATGCCAAAATTGAAATGGCAAATTTAGGTTTCAAAGAGGTAAGAATTGAGTACTCTCTGTTTCACAATAGTTTTCTCTAATTCGAATTGTTCTCTCACCAAATTCGAATTGTTCTCTGACTTTAATGGCCATGAAATTTTTATGTGCATATTTGACAAGATTTGGACGATTGCCAAATTGAAAAGAAAGATTTTTCTGACAATTCTTCTGACGAAAATGCATCACAGATCAATTGCACTACGAATTTGTAAGCTTATATGTTGAAATATAGGAACGGCAACACAAGCGTAGATGGGCATTTATTGCATTTCGTATGGCGTGACACATCGTAATGTGCATTTTCGAATTTGCAGAAACACATAAGATGAATGATTGAAGTTGTTTCAAACTCTGATCGAGCAAAAATGTTTTGCTTAAATCAGTTTCTTTTTTTTTTTTTGCGCAAAATGAGGTGCTTATCGCATTCAAATATAACTGTTTTCGCTTCTTAATTCCAAAATTTCTTTTATATTTAAGCCGCGCCTTCAATTTTGAACAAGATTTAAGCATCTTGAAATTATCGCCAAACTTGTTTCTCATCATAAATCGCTGTGCATATGCTCGCGTCTTATTCCTACAGCACATTAGGACATGCTAATACGTTCATGATGCAGAAATCAGTTGTTTCCGCAGGAAAACTTCGTGTATGCGTAAACAACCGTTTGTGCAATCGATTAGCATGTGTCCGTAAAGATGACGGCTTCAGCATGTTCAGCATGTTTATAGACAAATGTACGATTGGCTGTCGTTGAAAAAAAATGTACTTTTTCCAAAAATTTTTGGATATGCTGCATATGCTTCCTCTACGATTTATGTGTTTTTGTGGGATAAAAATGTCATTTAGTTTAGGAAGAAAAATTGATAAATAAATATACTTGCATTGTTACTCTTTCAAATTTCTCAATGAAAGCACACCGAAGTGGATCGATGTTCATTGGAATTTTCTTTGGAAGATTCAAACGGTTGTATAGAAACAGTCCTATGCTGAGATGCCCGTAAATGCCAGCTTTCTTCGAATGCAGTGAACAAGCACATGGAAATTACGTACAGAGAGCATGTGAGGAGAAGGATGTTTTCTTCAATCGCGAAGCAGTTCAGACCTTCGCGTTGGCAAAAAAAGGAAAGAAAAAATTTTGAAAACATATTTCCTTAAGTCATGTTAAGGGTCTTAAATAAATTTTCACTGAACTTATTTGTTTCGTATGTCATATGGGAAACAATGTCAATGAGAAATGCTCGCGCAGCCGATGTCAACGAATCACTTGATAGCTTTTTCTATGTAACTTTCTAGTATTGAATGTTTTTGCAAGGTTGATTCTTACTGAGTCATATATCTACAGTGAGAACTCACCTTGCAAAATTATGTTATTGGAGTAAGTAAGGCCAATATCGGAGATCTCAGTAATAATGAAAAAATGTAAATACTTCACTAGAGTAACCTCATTGATAACGATGGCAACGATTAGGGAATTTGCGATGAGTACTCAGGTTGAGTTTGCAATTCGTAAAACCACTATTAACAGTGATGAATTTAATGGGTTAAATAGTGCATTCAGTTGAGAAATGGTTTTAAAAAAAGCAGCCGAATAAGCAAAATATGCTGCAAATTTAGTTCATGCCTTAAGCGGCATCATTGCACACCCTGAAATGCCTCTTGCAAAAATACTCGACGAGCTAAAGCGCTCTAGAAAGATTTTTATTCATTTCCTGTTCACATGGCACCTCCATTGGGATGTTTGAGCAATCACAACAATTTTTCTGCTTCAATTCGGCATAAGCAAAACTCATCGATCATCGGGAAAGCCCTTTGTATGCAGCAATGAAAATTGGAAGAGTGGGAACATAATGATGGTTGCGTATACAATCGTAATAGTAATATATTGAGCTGCAGTGGTGAGTTGTTCAACTGTATATCCAAAGGATTTGGTCAGTTAGCACGAACGGTAACCGAGGACTACAAAAGATGATTGAACTAGCAAAGATGCAGCATTATGAAAAGGTAGCGCCCAAAGTTTGTCTTGAGTGGAAGGTTCGGTGATAAATGCTGGTGTTGTGGATGTAAATGAGAACGAATCAAAGCTCGGCGAGAACGAATAGGCGCTCCATAGTTGAGACGAAGCGAGCCGCTTTCACTAAAACCACCCTCATTGGGGCATAATGGCCTTAGGGCCGATTACTTCCTGAGCGAGCTTCCGGTTGCGCGCTACGTGCTCGATAAATACCTCCACCACGTTAGTCTACTTACGAACACGCATCAAATGAAGAGTGCTTCATCATAAATTCTTTAGGTGATGAACACATTAGTTACTTGTTCGGAAGTCTCAGATTACCAGCAGGAATAACCCGATGTCGCCGGAAAATCTGAACAAAAAAAAAAGAATACTTGATGGTACTCTATTGCTATGTGTAGATGAACGTACGAGTGGACGCGGATTTGTTGATCGGGCTTAGTCCTTTTTGCCATATTGTTCAATATTTGTCGATGAATAGAAGTCAATAGCAGATGAAGTCAGTCGAGCATGAAGAGTAACCAAGCACAAATGGCAGCAGAACAATTTGTTCGCAGGAACAACTACTAGGAGTACGAGCAGTTGTAAACTGAAACGAATTATAATAGGTGTAAAGATAAAGAGTATTTGATACGATGGGTGTTTCACATGCC